>JAANYP010001234.1:0-107110 GCA_020465985.1 Centrapalus pauciflorus | reverse complement strand
TTGGTAGCTCTTATGAGTGGATTATTGTTTATCTGTGTATGTGGGGGAAACGCCTCGTGTTTTGTTTCTTGTTTATCTTTCAATTTTTCCTGTTTTTTTGTTTCTTTCCATTTTGGTACTTGTCGTCTGCCGCTACTTTACCGCTTCCAGTTTCCCCCTCCTGCACCTTTTGCCCCCTGTCCTTTTTTTCCTCCGTCGCCTATTTTCTTGTTTCTTTGTTCTATCTAAGTTCCTAGCATTAAATTAAGTAATCAAGCGAAAAACAGCAAGACAGCAGATGGCTTTTCCATACGACAGTCCGTAACAATCACCCATACGTACCAAAACATCTGCACGTAAGTAACTTTGCATTTTTTCTGGTCACTCACAGCGGTTTCTTTCTGTGTTCGCCCTCCCTGGCGTTCTCTCTTTTCTCCTGAGCAGTGCAAAATAAATTCAAGGACACTGCAGGCAGTTGTCCAGTTAGCAGTGTATACATACGGTCCTAGCATACCATTAAGTCATCAAGGAACACGAAGCTGCAACAGATGTTTCCATACAAGTCCGTAAAAATCACAAAGTAACTGAAACAATGCCAACGGGCTACGTAATGCAATCCAGCGAACTGGCAAGCAAAGTAATCAAGTACATGCCAGCACGCCAAGTTGTCCAGTTGAAGCTGTGTCTATCATACGTTCCTAACATACAATTAAGTAAATCAAGGAACAAGCTATCAGGGGGGGGTGAGATTCATTACAAGTCAGTCACCAATCCCCAATAAGTACTTGAAATGGAAACCCTATGAAGGAAGTAGGGCAATCTGTCACCAAGCAGTCCTGATTAATGCCAAGTAATCAAGGAACTGCAGAGCAGTTGTCAGTTCCGCAGTGCTCTATCATAGTTCCTAACATCAATTTAAGGTATCTCAAGGAGACACCAGTCAGCGTGTTTGTCATACAAGTCAGTAACAAGCACCAATATATAGTACCGAAATCACATAGCAAGTAAGTAGTGCAATCCTGTTCCACTCACAGCGGTCCTTGAGGAATGCACGTAATCAAGGAACATGCCTCGCAGTTGTCCAGTTTCAGCAGAGTCGCTCTATCATAAGTTCCAACATCAACCTTAAGTACTTCAAGGAACAAGTCGCAGCAGCTAGCTTTTTGCATAAAGTCCATACTCATCACAACTAAGAACGAAACATATGCAAGTAAAGTAACTGCAAATCATGTCACTCACAGCGGTCCGGAGCAATGCAAGAACTCCAGGAACATGCCTGCAGCAGTTGTCAGATTCATCAGTGTCTTTCCAAGTTTCCCTAAAATACAACTTAAGTCCTCATGGAACAAAGCCAGCAGGATGTTTCCATCCAAGTCAGTAAGAAATCACCAATAAGTACCGGAAAAATATGCAAGTATAGTACACCAATCTGTTCACTCATAGCGGTTCTACGCAGTTGCAAGTTAATCCGGACATGCAACCCACGTTGTCCAGTTTCAGCAGTGTCTATCATACGTTCCTAGCATACAATTAAGTAATCAAGGAACAAGCAGCAGCAGATGTTTCCATACGAGTCAGTAACAATCACAAATAAGCACCAAAACATATGCAAGTAAGTAATGCAATCTGTCACTCACAGCGGTCCTGAGCAGTGCAAAAAATCAAGGAACATGCAACAGCAGTTGTCCAGTTTCAGCAGTGTATATCATACATTCCTAGCATACAATTAAGTAATCAAGGAACAAGAAGCAACAGATGTTTCCATACAAGTCAGTAAAAATCACCAATAAGTACCGAAACATATGCAAGTAAGTAATGCAATCACAGCGAACCTGAGCAATGCAAGTAATCAAGGAACATGCAGCAGCAGTTGTCCAGTTTCAGCTGTGTCTATCATACGTTCCTAACATACAATTAAGTAATCAAGGAACAAGCAGCAGCTGATGATTCCATACAAGTCAGTAACAATCACCAATAAGTACTGAAACATATGCAAGTAAGTAGTGCAATCTGTCACTCACAGCAGTCCTGAGTAATGCAAGTAATCAAGGAACATGCAGCAGCAGTTGTCCAGTTTCCGCAGTGTCTATCAACCGTTCCTAACATACAATTAAGTAATCAAGGAACAAGCAGCAGCTGATGTTTCCATACAAGTCAGTAACAATCACCAATAAGTACCGAAACATATGCAAGTAAGTAGTGCAATCTGTCACTCACAGCGGTCCTGAGGAATGCAAGTAATCAAGGAACATGCATCAGCAGTTGTCCAGTTTCAGCAGTGTCTATCATACGTTCCTAACATAACATTAAGTAATCAAGGAACAAGTAGCAGCAGATGTTTGCATACAAGTCAATAATAATCACAAATAAGAACCGAAACATATGCAAGTAACTAATGCAATCTGTCACTCACAGCGGTCCGGAGCAATGCAAGAAATCAAGGAACATGCTGCAGCAGTTGTCCAGATTCATCAGTGTCTTTCAAAGGTTCCTAACATACAATTAAGTAATCATGGAACAAGCAGCAGCAGATGTTTCCATACAAGTCAGTAAGAATCACCAATAAGTACCGAAAAATATGCAAGTAAGTAACACAATCTGTCACTCATAGCGGTCCTAAGCAGTGCAAGTAATCAAGGAACATGCAACAACAGTTGTCCAGTTTCAGCAGTGTTTATCATACGCTCCTAGCATACAATTAAGTAATCAAGGAACAAGCAGCAGGAGATGTTTCCATACAAGTCAGTAACAATCACCAATAAGTACCGAAACATATGCAAGTAAGTAATGCCATCACAGCGAACCTGAGCAATGCAAGAAATCAAGGAACATGCAGCAGCAGTTGTCCAGTTTCCGCAGTGTCTATTATACGTTCATAACATACAATTAAGTAATCAAGGAACAAGCGGCAGCTGATGTTTCCATACAAGTCAGTAACAATCACCAAGTACCGAAACATATGCAATTAAGTAGTGCAATCTGTCACTCACAGCGGTACTAAGCAATGCAAGCAATCAAGGAACATGCAGTAGTAGTTGTCCAGTTTCAGCGGTGTCTATCATACGTTCCTAACATACAATTAAGTAATCAAGGAACAAGCAGTAGCAGATGTTTCCATACAAGTCAGCAATAATCACCAATAAGTACCGAAACATCTGCAAGTAAGTAATGCAATCTGTCACTCACAGCGGTCCTAAGCAATGCAAGTAATCAAGGAATATGCAACAACAGTTGTCCAGTTTCAGCAGTGTCTATCATACGTTCCTAGCATACAATTAAGTAATCAAGGAACAAGCAGCAGCAGATGTTTCCATACGAGTCAGTAACAATCACCAATAAGTACCAAAACATATGCAAGTAAGTAATGCAATCTGTCACTCACAGCGGTCCTGAGCAGTGCAAAAAATCAAGGAACATGCAGCAGTTGACCAGTTTCAGCAGTGTCTATCATACGTTCCTAGCAGACAATTAAGTAATCAAGGAACAAGCAGCAGCAGATGTTTCCATACAAGTCAGTAACAATCACCAATAAGTACCGAAACATATGCAAGTAAGTAATGCAATCACAGCGAACCTGAGCAATGCAAGTAATCAAGGAACATGCAGCAGCAGTTTTCCAGTTTCAGCAGTGTCTATCATACATTCCTAACATACAATTAAGTAATTAAGGAACAAGCAGCAGCTGATGTTTCCATACAACTCAGTAATATACACCAATAAGTAATGAAACATATGCAAGTAAGTAGTGCAATCTGTCACTCACAGCAGCCCTGAGTAATGCAAGTAATCAAGGAACATGCAGCAGCAGTTGCCCAGTTTCAGCAGTGTCTATCATACGTTCCTAACATAAAATTAAGTAATCAAGGAACAAGCAGCAGCAGATGTTTTCATACAAGTTAGTAACAATCACCAATAAATACCGAAACATATGCAAGTAAGTAATGCAATCTGTCACTCACAGCGGTCCGGAGCAATGCAGGTAATCAAGGAACATGCAGCAGCAGTTGTCTTGTTTCATCAGTGTCTATCAAAGGTTCCTAACATACAATTAAGTAATCATGGAACAGGCAGTAGCAGATGTTTCCATACAAGTCAGTAACAATCACCAATAAGTACCGAAACATATGCAAGAAAGTAATGCAATCTGTCAGTCATAGCGTTCCTAAGCAATGCAAGTAATCAAGGAACATGCAACAACAGTTGTCCAGTTTCAGCAGTGTCTATCATACGTTCCTAGCATACAATTAAGTAATCAAGGTACAAGCAGCAGCAGATGTTTCCATAGGAGTCAGTAACAATCACCAATAAGTACCGAAACATATGCAAGTAAGTAATGCAATCTCTCACTCACAGCGGTCCTGTGCAGTGCAAGTAATCAAGGAACATTCAGCAGCAGTTGTCCAGTTTCAGCAGTGTCTATCATACATTCCTAACATACAACAATTAATTAATCAAGGAACAAGCAGCAGCTGATGTTTCCATACAAGTCAGTAACAATCACCAATAAGTACCGAAACATATGCAAGTAAGTAGTGCAATCTGTCACTCACAGCGGTCCTGAGGAATGCAAGTAATCAAGGAACATGCATCAGCAGTTGTCCAGTTTTAGCAGTGTCTATCATACGTTCCTAACATAAAATTAAGTAATCAAGGAACAAGCAGCAGCAGATGTTTGCATACAAGTAAGTAACAATCACCAATAAGAACCGAAACATATGCAAGTAAGTAATGCAATCTGTCACTCACAGCGGTCCGGAGCAATGCAAGAAATCAAGGAACATGCAGCAGCAGTTTTCCAGATTCATCAGTGTCTATCAAAGGTTCCTAACATACAATTAAGTAATCATGGAACAAGCAGCAGCAGATGTTTCCATACAAGTCAGTAACAATCACCAATAAGTACCGAAACATATGCAAGTAAGTAATGCAATCTGTCACTCATAGCGGTCCTAAGCAATGCAAGTAATCAAGAAACATGCAACAACAGTTGTCCAGTTTCAGCAGTGTCTATCATACGTTCCTAGCATACAATTATGTAATCAAGGAACAAGCAGCAAGAGATGTTTCCATACAAGTCAGTAACAATCACCAATAAGTACCGAAACATATGCAAGTAGTAATGCAATCACAGCGAACCTGAGCAATGCAATTACTTGCACTGCTCAGGACCGCTGTGAGTGACAGACTGCATTACTTACTTACATATGTTTCGGTACTTATTCGTGATTGATACTGACATGTATGGAACATATGCTGCTGCTAGTTCCTTGATTACTTAATTGTATGCTAGTAACGTATGATAGACACTTGTGAAACTGGGCAACTGCTGCTGCATGTTCCTTCTTACTTGCATTGCTCAGGACCGCTGTGAGTGACAGATCGAATTACTTACTTACATATGTTTCGGTACTTATTCGTGATTGATACCGACATGTATGGAACATATGCCGCTGCTTGTTCCTTGATTACTTAGTTGTATGCTAGTAACGTATGATAGACACTGCTGAAACTGGACAACTGCTGCTGCATGTTCCTAGTTACTTGCATTGCTCAAGACCGCTGTGAGTGACAGATCGCATTTATTGCTTGCATATGCTTCGGTACTTATTGGTGATTGTTACTGACTTGTATGAAAACATCTGATGCATATGTTTCGGTACTTATTGGTGATTGTTACTGACTTGTATGAAACATCTGCTGCAGTTTGTTCCTTGATTACTTAATTGGATGCGAGTAACGTATGATAGACACTGCTGTAAGTAGACAACTGCTGCTGCATGTTCCTTCTTACTTGCATTGCTCAGGACCGCTGTGAGTGACAGATTGCATTACTTACTTGCATATGTTTCGGTACTTATTGGTGATTGTTACTGACTTGTATGGAAACATCTTATGCTGCTTGTTCCATGATTACTTAATTGTATGCTAGGAACGTATGATAGACACTGCTGAAACTGGACAACTGCTGCTGCATGTTCCTTTTAACTTGTATTTCTCAAGACCGCCTTGAGTGATAGATCGCATTACTCGCTTGCATATGTTTCGGTACTTATTGGTAATTGTTACTGACTTGTATGGAAACATATGATGCTGCTTGTTCCATGATTACTTAATTGTATGCTAGGAACGTATGATAGACACTACTATAACTTGACAACTGCTGTGAGTGACAAATTGCATTACTTACTTACATATGTTTCGGTACTTATTGATGATTGTTACAGACTTGAATGGAAACATCTGCTGCTGCTTGTTCCTTGATTACTTAATTGTATGTTAGGAACGTATGATAGACACCGCTGAAACTGGACAACTGTTGATGCATGTTCCTTGATTACTTGCATTGCTCAGGACCGCTATGAGTGACAGATTGCATTACTTACTTGCATATGTTTCGGTAGTTATTGGTGATTGTTACTGACTTGTATGGAAACATCTGCTGTTGCTTGTTCCATGATTACTTAATTGTATGTTAGGAACATATGATAGACACTGATGAAACTCGACAAGTGCTGTTGCATGTTCCTTGTTACTTGCATTGCTCAGGACCGCCGTGAGTGACAGATCGCATTAATTGCTTGCATATGCTTCGGTACTTATTGGTGATTGTTACTGACTTGTATGAAAACATCTGATGCATATGTTTCGGTACTTATTGGTGATTGTTACTGACTTGTATGAAAACATCTAATGCATATGTTTCGGTACTTATTGGTGATTGTTACTGACTTGTATGAAACATCTGATGCAGTTTGTTCCTTGATTACTTAATTGGATGCTAGTAACGTATGATAGACACTGCTGTAAGTGGACAACTGCTGCTGCATGTTCCTTCTTACTTGCATTGCTCAGGACCGCTGTGAGTGACAGATTGCATTACTTACTTGCATATGTTTCGATACTTATTGGTGATTGATACTGACTTGTATGGAAACATCTTCTGCTGCTTGTTCCATGATTACTTAATTGTATGCTAGGAACGTATGATAGACACTACTGAAACTGGACAAATGCTGCTGCATGTTCCTTGATTACTTGCACTGCTTAGGACCGCTGTGAGTGACAGACTGCATTACTTACTTACATATGTTTCGGTACTTATTCGTGATTGATACTGACATGTATGGAACATATGCTGCAGCTTGTTCCTTGATTACTTAATTGTATACTAGTAACGTATGATAGACACTGCTGAAACTGGACAACTGCTGCTGCATGTTCCATGTTACTTGCATTGCTTAGGACCGCTGTGAGTGACAGATCGCATTACTTGCTTGCATATGTTTCGGTACTTATTGGTAATTGTTACTGACTTGTATGGAAACATCTGCTGCTGCTTGTTCCATGATTACTTAATTGTATGCTAGGAACGTATGATAGACACTACTATAACTGGATAACTGCTGCTGCATGTTCCTTGATTACTTGCACTGCTCAGGACCGCTGTGAGTGACAGATTGCATTACTTACTTACATATGTTTCGGTACTTATTGATGATTGTTACTGACTTGAATGGAAACATATGTTGCTATTGTTCCTTGATTACTTAATTGTATGTTAGGAACGTATGATAGACACTGCTGAAACTAGACAACTGTTGATGCATGTTACTTGATTACTTGCATTGCTCAGGACCGCTATGAATGACAGATTGCATTACTTTCTTGCATATGTTTCAGTACTTATTTGTGATTGTTACTGACTTGTATGGAAACATCTGCTGTTGCTTGTTCCATGATTACTTAATTGTATGTTAGGAACATATGATAGACACAGATAAAACTGGACAACTGCTGCTGCATGTTCCTTGATTACTTGCATTGCTCCGGACCGCTGTGAGTGAGAGATTGCATTACTTACTTGCATATGTTGCGGTACTTATTGGTGGTTGTTACTTACTTGTATGGAAACATCTGTTGCTGCTTGTTCCTTGATTACTTAATTGTATGCCAGGAACGTATGATAGACACTGCTGAAACTGGACAACTGCTGCTGCATGTTCCTTGATTACTTGCATTGCTCAGGACCGCTGTGAGTGACAGATCGAATTACTTACTCACATATGTTTCGGTACTTATTCGTGATTGATACCGACATGTATGGAACATATGCTGCTGCTTGTTCCTTGATTACTTAGTTGTATGCTAGTAACGTATGATAGACACTGCTGAAACTGGACAACTGCTGTTGCATGTTCCTTGTTACTTGCATTGCTCAGGACCGCTGTGAGTGACAGATCGCATTTATTGCTTGCATATGCTTCGGTACTTATTGGTGATTGTTACTGACTTGTATGAAAACATCTGATGCATATGTTTCGGTACTTATTGGTGATTGTTACTGACTTGTATGAAACATCTGATGCAGTTTGTTCCTTGATTACTTAATTGGATGCAAGTAACGTATGATAGACACTGCTGTAAGTGGACAACTGCTGCTGCTTGTTCCTTCTTACTTGCATTGCTCAGGACCGCTGTGAGTGACAGATTGCATTACTTACTTGCATATGTTTCGGTACTTATTGGTGATTGATACTGACTTGTATGGAAACATATGATGCTGCTTGTTCCATGATTACTTAATTGTATGCTAGGAACGTATGATAGACACTACTATAACTGGACAACTGCTGTGAGTGACAGATTGCATTACTTACTTACATATGTTTCGGTACTTATTGATGATTGTTACTGACTTGAATGGAAACATCTGCTGCTGCTTGTTCCTTGATTACTTAATTGTATGTTAGGAACGTATGCTAGACACCGCTGAAACTGGACAACTGTTGATGCATGTTCCTTACTTACTTGCATTGCTCAGGACCGCTATGAGTGACAGATTGCATTACTTACTTGCATATGTTTCGGTAGTTATTGGTGATTGTTACTGACTTGTATGGAAACATCTGCTGTTGCTTGTTCCATGATTACTTAATTGTATGTTAGGAACATGTGATAGACACTGATGAAACTCGACAAGTGCTGTTGCATGTTCCTTGTTACTTGCATTGCTCAGGACCGCTGTGAGTGACAGATCGCATTAATTGCTTGCATATGCTTCGGTACTTATTGGTGATTGTTACTGACTTGTATGAAAACATCTGATGCATATATGTTTCGGTACTTATTAGTGATTGTTACTGACTTGTATGAAACATCTGATGCAGTTTGTTCCTTGATTACTTAATTGGATGCTAGTAACGTATGATAGACACTGCTGTAAGTGGACAACTGCTGCTGCATGTTCCTTCTTACTTGCATTGCTCAGGACCGCTGTGAGTGACAGATTGCATTACTTACTTGCATATGTTTCGATACTTATTGGTGATTTATACTGACTTGTATGGAAACATCTTCTGCTGCTTGTTCCATGATTACTTAATTTTATGGTAGGAACGTATGATAGACACTACTAAAACTGGACAAATGCTGCTGCATGTTCCTTGATTACTTGCACTGCTCAAGACCACTGTGAGTGACAGACTGCATTACTTACTTACATATGTTTCGGTACTTATTCGTGATTGATACTGACATGTATGGAACATATGCTGCTGCTTGTTCCTTGATTACTTAATTGTATGCTAGTAACGTATGATAGACACTGCTGAAACTGGACAACTACTGCTGCATGTTCCTTGATTACTTAATTGTATGTTAGGAACGTATGATAGACACTGCTGAAACTAGACAACTGTTGATGCATGTTCATTGATTACTTGCATTGCTCAGGACCGCTATGAGTGACAGATTGCATTACTTACTAGCACATGTTTCGGTACTTATTGGTGATTGTTACAGACTTGTATGGAAACATCTGCTTTTGCTTGTTCCATGATTACTTAATTGTATGTTAGGAACATATGATAGACACTGATGAAACTGGACAACTGCTGCTGCATGTTCCTTGAATACTTGCATTGCTCCGTACCGCTGTGAGTGACAGATTGCATTACTCACTTGCATATGTTGCGGCACTTATTGGCGATTGATACTGACTTGTATGGAAACATCTGCTGCTGCTTGTTCCATGATACTTAATTGTAAGCTAGGAACGTATGATAGACACTGCTGAAACTGGACAAATGCTGCTGCATGTTCCTTGATTACTTGCACTGCTTAGGACCACTGTGAGTGACAGACTGCATTACTTACTTACATATGTTTCGGTACTTATTCGTGATAGATACTGACATGTATGGAGCATATGCTGCTGCTTGTTCCTTTATTACTTAATTGTATGCTAGTAACGTATGATAGACACTGCTGAAACTGGACAATTGCTGCTGCATGTTCCTTGTTACTTGCATTGCTCAGGACCGCTGTGAGTGACAGATCGCATTACATGCTTGCATATGTTTCGGTACTTATTGGTAATTGTTACCGACTTGTATGGAAACATCTGCTGCTGCTTGTTCCATGATTACTTAATTGTATGCTAGGAACGTATGATAGACACTACAATAACTGGACAACTGCTGCTCCATGTTCCTTGATTACTTGCACTGCTCAGGACCGCTGTGAGTGATAGATTGCATTGCTTACGTACATATGTTTTGGTACTTATTGATGATTGTTACTGACTTGAATGGAAACATCTGCTGCTGCTTGTTCCTTGATTACTTAATTGTATGTTAGGAACGTATGATAGACACTGCTGAAACTGGACAACTGTTGATGCATGTTCCTTGATTACTTGCATTGCACAGGACCGCTGTGAGTGACAGATTGCATTACTTACTTGCATATGTTTCGGAACTTATTGGTGATTGTTACTAACTTGTATGGAAACATCTGCTATTGCTTGTTCCATGATTACCTAATTGTATGTTAGGAACGTATGATAGACACAGATAAAACTGGACAACTGCTGCTGCATGTTCCTTGATTACTTGCATTTGCTCCGGACCGCTGTGAGTGACAGGTTGCATTACTTACTTGCATATGTTGCGGTACTTATTGGTGGTTGTTACTTACTTGTATGGAAAGATCTGCTGCTGCTTGTTCCTTGATTACTTGCACTGCTCAAGACCGCTGTGAGTGACAGATTGCATTACTTACTTACATATGTTTCGGTACTTTTTGGTGATTGTTACTGACTTGAATGGAAACATTTGCTGCTGCTTGTTCCTTGATTACTTAATTGTATGTTAGGAACGTATGATAGACACTGCTGAAACTGGAGAACTGTTGATGCATGTTCCTTGATTACTTGCATTGCTCAGGACCGCTATGAGTGACAGATTGCATTACTTACTTGCATATGTTTCAGTACTTACTGGTGATTGTTACTGACTTGTATGGAAACATCTGCTGTTGCTTGTTCCATGATTACTTAATTGTATGTTAGGAACATATGATAGACACTGATGAAACTGGACAACTGCTGCCGCATGTTCCTTGATTACTTGCATTGCTCCGGACCGCTGTGTTGCATTTCTTACTTGCATATGTTTTGGTACTTATTGGTAATTGTTACCGACTTGTATGGAAACATCTGCTGCTGCTTGTTCCATGATTACTTAATTGTATGCTAGGAACGTATGATAGACACTACTATAACGGGACAACTGCTGCTCCATGTTCCTTGATTACTTGCACTTCTAAGGACCGCTGTGAGTGATAGATTGCATTACTTACTTACATATGTTTCGGTACTTATTGATGATTGTTACTGACTTGATTGGAAACATCTGCTGCTGCTTATTCGTTGATTACTTAATTGTATGTTAGGAACGTATGATAGACACTGCTGAAACTGGACAACTGTTGATGCATGTTCCTTGATTACTTGCATTGCACAGGACCGCTGTGAGTGACAGATTGCATTACTTACTTGCATATGTTTCGGTACTTATTGGTGATTGTTAATAACTTGTATGGAAACATCTGCTATTGCTTGTTCCATGATTACCTAATTGTATGTTAGGAACGTATGATAGACACAGATAAAACTGGACAACTGCTGCTGCATGTTCCTTGATTACTTGCATTTGCTCCGGACCGCTGTGAGTGACAGATTGCATTACTTACTTGCATATGTTGCGGTACTTATTGGTGGTTGTTACTTACTTGTATGGAAAGATCTGCTGCTGCTTGTTCCTTGATTACTTAATTCTATGTTAGGAACGTATGATAGACACTGCTGAAATCGGACAACTGCTGCTGCATGTTCCATGATTACTTGCATTGCTCAGGACCGATGTGAGTGACAGATCGAATTACTTACTTACATATGTTTCGGTAATTTTTCGTGATTGTTACTAACTTGTATGGAAAAATCTGCTGCTGCTTGTTCCATGAATACTTAATTGTATGATAGTAACGTATGATAGACACTGCTGAAACTGGACAACTGCTGCTGCATATTCCTTGATTACTTGCACTGCTCAGGACCGCTGTGAGTGACAGATTGCATTACTTACTTGCATATGTTGCGGTACTTATTGGTGGTTGTTACTGACTTGTATGGAAACATCTGCTGCTGCTTGTTCCTTGATTACTTAATTGTATGTTAGGAACGTATGATAGACACTGCTGAAACTGGACAACTGCTGCTGCATGTTCCTTGATTACTTGCATTTCTCATGACCGCTGTGAGTGACAGATTGCACTACTTACTTGCATATGTTTCGGTACTTATTGGTGATTGATACTGACTTGTATGGAAACATCTGCTGCTGCTTGTTCCATGAATACTTAATTGTATGCTAGGAACGTATGATAGAAACTGCTGAAACTGGACAACTGCTGCTGCATGTTCCTTGATTACTTGCACTACTCAGGACCGCTGTGAGTGACAGATTGCATTACTTACTTACATATGTTTCGGTACTTATTGGTGAATATTACTTACTTGAATGGAAACATCAACTGCTACTTGTTCCTTGATTACTTAATTGTATGCTAGGAACGTATGATAGACACTGCTGAAACTGGACAACTGTTGATGCATGTTCGTTGATTACTTGCATTGCTCAGGACCGCTGTGAGTGACAGATTGCATTACTTACTTGCATATGTTGCGGTACTTATTGGTGATTGTTATTGATTTGTATGGGAACATCTGCTGCTGCTTGTTCCATGATTACTTAATTGTATGTTAGGAACATATGATAGAAACTGATGAAACTGGACAACTGCTGCTGCATGTTCTTTGATTACTTGCATTGCTCCGGACCGCTGTGAGTGACAGATTGCATTACTTACTTGCATATGTTGCGGTACTTATTGGTGGTTGTTACTGACTAGTATGGAAACATCTGTTGCTGCTTGTTCCTTGATTACTTAATTGTATGTTAGGAACGTATGATAGACACTGTTGAAACTGGACAACTGCTGCTGCATGTTCCTTGATTACTTGCATTTCTCAGGACCGCTGTGAGTGACAGATTGCACTACTTACTTGCATATGTTTCGTTACTTATTGGTGATTGTTACTGACTTGGATGGAAACATCTGATGTAGGGTGTTCCTTGATTACTTAATTGTATGTTAGGTACGTATGATAGACGCCGCTGAAATTGGACAACTGCTGATGCATGTTCCTTGATTACTTGCAATGCTCAGGTCCGCTGTGAGTGACAGATTATATTACTAACTTGCATATGTTTCGGTACTTATTGGTGATTGTTACAGACTTATATGGAAACATCTGATGCAGTTTGTTCCTTGATTACTTAATTGTATGCTAGGAACGTATGATAGACACTGCTGAAAGTGAACAACTGCTGCTGCATGTTCCTTGTTACTTGCATTGCTCAGGACCGCTGTGAGTGACAGATTGCGTTACTTACTTGCATATGATTCGGTACTTATTGGTGATTGTTACTGACTTGTATGGAAACATTATGTTGTTGCTTGTTCCTTGATTACTTAATTGTATGATAGGAACGTATGATAGACACTGCTCTAACTGGACAACTGTTGATGCATGTTCCTTGATTAATTGGATTGCTCAGGACCGCTGTGAGTGACAGATTACATAAGTTAGTTGCATATGATTCGGTACCTATCGGTGATTGTTACTGACTTGTATGGAAACATCTGATGCAGTTTGTTCCTTGAGTACTAATATGTATGTTAGGAACGTATGATAGACACTGCTGAAACTGGACAACTGCTGCTGCATGTTCCTTGATTACTTGCATTGTTCAGGACCGCTGAGAGTGACAGATTGCACTGCTTACTTGCATATGTTTCGGTACTTATTGGTGCTTGTTACTGACTTGTATGGAAACACCTGCAGCTGCTTGTTCCTTGGTTACTTAATTGTATGCAAGGAACGTATGATAGACATTGCTGAAACTGGACAACTGTTGATGCATGTTCCTAGATTACTTGCATTGCTCAGGACCGCTGTGAGTGAAAGATCGAATTACTTACTTACATATGTTTCGGTACTTATTCGTGATTGATAATGACATGTATGGAACATACGCTGCTGCTTGTTCCTTGATTACTTAATTGTATGCTAATAACGTATGATAGACACTGCTGAAACTGGACAACTGCTGCTACATGTTCCTTGTTACTTGCATTGCTCAGGACCGCTGTGAGTGACAGATCGTATTACTTGCTTGCATATGTTTCGGTACTTATTGTTGATTGTTACTGACTTGTATGGAAACATCTGCTACTGCTTGTTCCATGATTACTTAATTGTATGCTAGGAACGTATGATAGAAACTGCTATAACCGGACAACTGCTGCTGCATGTTCCTTGATTACTTGCACTACTCAGGACCGCTGTGAGTGACATATTGCATTACTTACTTACATATGTTTCGGTACTTATTGGTGATTGTTACTGACTTGAATGGAAACATCTGCTGCTGCTTGTTCCTTGATTACTTAATTGTATGTTAGGAACATATGATAGACACTGATGAAACTGGACAACTGCTGCCGCATGTTCCTTGATTACTTGCATTGCTCCGGACCGCTGTGTTGCATTTCTTACTTGCATATGTTGCGGTACTTAT
This sequence comes from Centrapalus pauciflorus, assembly GCA_020465985.1. Taxonomy (NCBI): domain Eukaryota; kingdom Viridiplantae; phylum Streptophyta; class Magnoliopsida; order Asterales; family Asteraceae; genus Centrapalus; species Centrapalus pauciflorus. The sequence continues at coordinate 92,147 of JAANYP010001234.1, read as the reverse complement.
TGGTGGTTGTTACTGACTTGTATGGAAACATCTGCTGCTGCTTGTTCCTTGATTACTTAATTGTATGTTAGGAACGTATGATAGACACTGCTGAAACTGGACACTGCTGTTGCATGTTCCTTGATTACTTGCATTGCTCAGGACCGCTGTGAGTGACAGATTGCACTACTTACTTGCATATGTTTCGGTACTTATTGTTGATTGTTACTGACTTGTATTGAAACATCAGCTGCTGCTTGTTCCTTGATTACTTAATTGTATGCTAGGAACGTATGATAGACACTGCTGAAAATGGACAACTGCTGCTGCATGTTCCTTGATTACTTGCATTGCTCAGGACTGCTGTGAGTGACAGATTGCACTACTTACTTCCATATGTTTCGGTACTTATTGGTGATTGATTCTGACTTGTATGGAAACATCTACTGCTGCTTGTTCCATGATTACTTAATTGTATGCTAGGAACGTATGATAGACACTGCTGAAACTGGACAACTGCTGCTGCATGTTCCTTGATTACTTGCACTGCTCAGGACCGCTGTGAGTGACAGACTGCATTACTTACTTACATATGTTTCGGTACTTATTGGTGATTGATACTGATTTGTATGGAAACATCTGCTGCTGCTTGTTCCATGATTACTTAATTGTATGCTAGGAACGTATGATAGACACTGCTGAAACTGGACAACTGCTGTTGCATGTTCCTTGATTACTTGCACTGCTCAGGACCGCTGTGAGTGACAGATTGCATTACTTACTTGCATATGTTTCGGTACTTATTGGTGATTGTTACTGACTTGTATGAAGCATCTGATGCAGTTTCTTCCTTGATTACTTAATTGTATGCTAGTAACGTATGATAGACACTACTGTAAGTGGACAACTGCTGCTGCATGTTCCTTCTTACTTGCATTGCTTAGGACCGCTGTGAGTGATGGATTGCATTACTTAGTTGCATATGTTTCAGTAGTTATTGGTGATTGATACTTACTTGTATGGAAACATCTGCTGCTGCTTGTTCCATGATTACTTAATTGTATGCTAGGAAAGTATGATAGATACTGCTGAAACTTGACAACTGCCGCTGCATTTTATTTGATTACTTGCACTGCTCAGGACCGCTGTGAGTGAAAGACTGCATTACTTACTTACATATGTTTCGGTACTTATTCGTGATTGATACTGACATGTATGGAACATATGCTGCTGCTTGTTCCTTGATTACTTAATTGTATGCTAGTAACGTATGATAGACACTGCTGAAACTGGACAACTCCTGCTGCATGTTCCTTGTTACTTGCATTGCTCAGGACCGTTGTGAGTGACAGATCGCATTACTTGCTTGCATATGTTTTTGTAGTTATTGGTGATTGTTACTGACTTGTATGGAAACATCTGCTGCTACTTGTTCCATGATTACTTAATTGTATGCTAGGAACGTATGATAGACACAACTATAACTGGACAACTGCTGCTGCATGTTCCTTGATTACTTGCACTGCTCAGGACCGCTGTGAGTGACAAATTGCATTACTTACTTACATATGTTTCAGTACTTATTGATGATTGTTACTGACTTGAATGGAAACATCTGCTGCTGCTTGTTCCTTGATTACTTAATTGTATGTTAGGAACGTATGATAGACACCGCTGCTTGTTCCTTGATTACTTAATTGTATGCTAGTAACGTATGATAGACACTGCTGAAACTGGACAACTGCTGCTGCATGATCCTTGTTACTTGCATTGCTCAGGACCGCTGTGAGTGACAGATCGCATTACTTGCTTGCATATGTTTCGGTACTTATTGGTGATTGTTACTGACTTGTATGGAAACATCTGCTGCTGCTTGTTCCATGATTACTTAATTGTATGCTAGGAACGTGTGATAGACACTACTATAACTGGACAACTGCTGCTGCATGTACCTTGATTACTTGACTGCTCAGGACCGCTGTGAGTGACAAATTGCATTACTTACTTACATATGTTTCCGTACTTATTGATGATTGTTACTGACTCGCATGGAAACGTCTGCTGCTGCTTGTTCCTTGATTACTTAATTGTATGTTAGGAACGTATGATAGACACTGTTGAAACTGGACAACTGTTGATGCATGTTCCTTGATTACATGCATTGCTCAGGACCGCTATGAGTGACAGATTGCATTACTTACTTGCATATGTTTCGGTACTTATTGGTGATTGTTACTGACTTGTATGGAAACATCTGCTGTTGCTTGTTCCATGATTACTTAATTGTATGTTAGGAACATATGATAGACACTGATGAAACTGGACAACTGCTGCTGCATGTTCCTTGATTACTTGCATTGCTCCGGACCGCTGTGAGTGACAGATTGCATTACTTACTTGCATATGTTGCGGTGCTTATTGATGGTTGTTACTTACTTGTATGGAAACATCTGCTGCTGCTTGTTCCTTGATTACTTAATTCTATGTTAGGAACGTATGATAGACACTGCTGAAATCGGACAACTGCTGCTGCATGTTCCATGATTACTTGCATTGCTCAGGACCGATGTGAGTGACAGATCGAATTACTTACATACATATGTTTCGGTAATTTTTCGTGATTGTTACTAACTTGTATGGAAAAATCTGCTGCTGCTTGTTCCATGAATACTTAATTGTACGATAGGAACGTATGATAGACACTGCTGAAACTGGACAACTGCTGCTGCATATTCCTTGATTACTTGCACTGCTCAGGACCGCTGTGAGTGACAGATTGCATTACTTACTTGCATATGTTGCGGTACTTATTGGTGGTTGTTACTGACTTGTATGGAAACATCTGCTGCTGCTTGTTCCTTGATTACTTAATTGTATGTTAGGAACGTATGATAGACACCGCTGAAACTGGACAACTGCTGCTGCATGTTCCTTGATTACTTGCATTTCTCATGACCGCTGTGAGTGACAGATTGCACTACTTACTTGCATATGTTTCGGTACTTATTGGTGATTGATACTGACTTGTATGGAAACATCTGCTGCTGCTTGTTCCATGAATACTTAATTGTATGCTAGGAACGTATGATAGAAACTGCTGAAACTGGACAACTGCTGCTGCATGTTCCTTGATTACTTGCACTACTCAGGACCGCTGTGAGTGACAGATTGCATTACTTACTTACATATGTTTCGGTACTTATTGGTGATTATTACTTACTTGAATGGAAACATCAACTGCTACTTGTTCCTTGATTACTTAATTGTATGCTAGGAACGTATGATAGACACTGCTGAAACTGGACAACTGTTGATGCATGTTCGTTGATTACTTGCATTGCTCAGGACCGCTGTGAGTGACAGATTGCATTACTTACTTGCATATGTTGCGGTACTTATTGGTGATTGTTATTGATTTGTATGGGAACATCTGCTGCTGCTTGTTCCATGATTACTTAATTGTATGTTAGGAACATATGATAGAAACTGATGAAACTGGACAACTGCTGCTGCATGTTCTTTGATTACTTGCATTGCTCCGGACCGCTGTGAGTGACAGATTGCATTACTTACTTGCATATGTTGCGGTACTTATTGGTGGTTGTTACTGACTAGTATGGAAACATCTGTTGCTGCTTGTTCCTTGATTACTTAATTGTATGTTAGGAACGTATGATAGACACTGTTGAAACTGGACAACTGCTGCTGCATGTTCCTTGATTACTTGCATTTCTCAGGACCGCTGTGAGTGACAGATTGCACTACTTACTTGCATATGTTTCGTTACTTATTGGTGATTGTTACTGACTTGGATGGAAACATCTGATGTAGGGTGTTCCTTGATTACTTAATTGTATGTTAGGTACGTATGATAGACGCCGCTGAAATTGGACAACTGCTGATGCATGTTCCTTGATTACTTGCAATGCTCAGGTCCGCTGTGAGTGACAGATTATATTACTAACTTGCATATGCTTCGGTACTTATTGGTGATTGTTACAGACTTATATGGAAACATCTGATGCAGTTTGTTCCTTGATTACTTAATTGTATGCTAGGAACGTATGATAGACACTGCTGAAAGTGAACAACTGCTGCTGCATGTTCCTTGTTACTTGCATTGCTCAGGACCGCTGTGAGTGACAGATTGCGTTACTTACTTGCATATGATTCGGTACTTATTGGTGATTGTTACCGACTTGTATGGAAACATTATGTTGTTGCTTGTTCCTTGATTACTTAATTGTATGCTAGGAACGTATGATAGACACTACTCTAACTGGACAACTGTTGATGCATGTTCCTTGATTAATTGGATTGCTCAGGACCGCTGTGAGTGACAGATTACATAAGTTAGTTGCATATGATTCAGTACCTATTGGTGATTGTTACTGACTTGTATGGAAACATCTGATGCAGTTTGTTCCTTGAGTACTAATATGTATGTTAGGAACGTATGATAGACACTGCTGAAACTGGACAACTGCTGCTGCATGTTCCTTGATTACTTGCATTGTTCTGGACCGCTGAGAGTGACAGATTGCACTGCTTACTTGCATATGTTTCGGTACTTATTGGTGCTTGTTACTGACTTGTATGGAAACACCTGCAGCTGCTTGTTCCTTGGTTACTTAATTGTATGCAAGGAACGTATGATAGACATTGCTGAAACTGGACAACTGTTGATGCATGTTCCTTGATTACTTGCATTGCTCAGGACCGCTTTGAGTGAAAGATCGAATTACTTACTTACATATGTTTCGGTACTTATTCGTGATTGATAATGACATGTATGGAACATATGCTGCTGCTTGTTCCTTGATTACTTAATTGTATGCTAATAACGTATGATAGACACTGCTGAAACTGGACAACTGCTGCTACATGTTCCTTGTTACTTGCATTGCTCAGGACCGCTGTGAGTGACAGATCGTATTACTTGCTTGCATATGTTTCGGTACTTATTGTTGATTGTTACTGACTTGTATGGAAACATCTGCTACTGCTTGTTCCATGATTACTTAATTGTATGCTAGGAACGTATGATAGAAACTGCTATAACCGGACAACTGCTGCTGCATGTTCCTTGATTACTTGCACTACTCAGGACCGCTGTGAGTGACATATTGCATTACTTACTTACATATGTTTCGGTACTTATTGGTGATTATTACTGACTTGAATGGAAACATCTGCTGCTGCTTGTTCCTTGATTACTTAATTGTATGTTAGGAACATATGATAGACACTGATGAAACTGGACAACTGCTGCCGCATGTTCCTTGATTACTTGCATTGCTCCGGACCGCTGTGTTGCATTTCTTACTTGCATATGTTGCGGTACTTATTGGTGGTTGTTACTGACTTGTATGGAAACATCTGCTGCTGCTTGTTCCTTGATTACTTAATTGTATGTTAGGAACGTATGATAGACACTGCTGAAACTGGACACTGCTGTTGCATGTTCCTTGATTACTTGCATTGCTCAGGACCGCTGTGAGTGACAGATTGCACTACTTACTTGCATATGTTTCGGTACTTATTGTTGATTGTTACTGACTTGTATTGAAACATCAGCTGCTGCTTGTTCCTTGATTACTTAATTGTATGCTAGGAACGTATGATAGACACTGCTGAAAATGGACAACTGCTGCTGCATGTTCCTTGATTACTTGCATTGCTCAGGACTGCTGTGAGTGACAGATTGCACTACTTACTTCCATATGTTTCGGTACTTATTGGTGATTGATTCTGACTTGTATGGAAACATCTACTGCTGCTTGTTCCATGATTACTTAATTGTATGCTAGGAACGTATGATAGACACTGCTGAAACTGGACAACTGCTGCTGCATGTTCCTTGATTACTTGCACTGCTCAGGACCGCTGTGAGTGACAGACTGCATTACTTACTTACATATGTTTCGGTACTTATTGGTGATTGATACTGATTTGTATGGAAACATCTGCTGCTGCTTGTTCCATGATTACTTAATTGTATGCTAGGAACGTATGATAGACACTGCTGAAACTGGACAACTGCTGTTGCATGTTCCTTGATTACTTGCACTGCTCAGGACCGCTGTGAGTGACAGATTGCATTACTTACTTGCATATGTTTCGGTACTTATTGGTGATTGTTACTGACTTGTATGAAACATCTGATGCAGTTTCTTCCTTGATTACTTAATTGTATGCTAGTAACGTATGATAGACACTACTGTAAGTGGACAACTGCTGCTGCATGTTCCTTCTTACTTGCATTGCTTAGGACCGCTGTGAGTGACGGATTGCATTACTTAGTTGCATATGTTTCAGTAGTTATTGGTGATTGATACTTACTTGTATGGAAACATCTGCTGCTGCTTGTTCCATGATTACTTAATTGTATGCTAGGAAAGTATGATAGACACTGCTGAAACTTGACAACTGCCGCTGCATTTTATTTGATTACTTGCACTGCTCAGGACCGCTGTGAGTGAAAGACTGCATTACTTACTTACATATGTTTCGGTACTTTTTCGTGATTGATACTGACATGTATGGAACATCTACTGCTGCTTGTTCCATGATTACTTAATTGTATGCTACGAACGTATGATAGACACTGCTGAAACTGGACAACTGCTGCTGCATGTTCCTTGATTACTTGCACTGCTCAGGACCGCTGTGAGTGACAGACTGCATTACTTACTTACATATGTTTCGGTACTTATTGGTGATTGATACTGATTTGTATGGAAACATCTGCTGCTGCTTGTTCCATGATTACTTAATTGTATGCTAGGAACGTATGATAGACACTGCTGAAACTGGACAACTGCTGTTGCATGTTCCTAGATTACTTGCACTGCTCAGGACCGCTGTGAGTGACAGATTGCATTACTTACTTGCATATGTTTCGGTACTTATTGGTGATTGTTACTGACTTGTATGAAACATCTGATGCAGTTTCTTCCTTGATTACTTAATTGTATGCTAGTAACGTATGATAGACACTACTGTAAGTGGACAACTGCTGCTGCATGTTCCTTCTTACTTGCATTGCTTAGGACCGCTGTGAGTGACGGATTGCATTACTTAGTTGCATATGTTTCAGTAGTTATTGGTGATTGATACTTACTTGTATGGAAACATCTGCTGCTGCTTGTTCCATGATTACTTAATTGTATGCTAGGAAAGTATGATAGACACTGCTGAAACTTGACAACTGCCGCTGCATTTTATTTGATTACTTGCACTGCTCAGGACCGCTGTGAGTGAAAGACTGCATTACTTACTTACATATGTTTCGGTACTTATTCGTGATTGATACTGACATGTATGGAACATATGCTGCTGCTTGTTCCTTGATTACTTAATTGTATGCTAGTAACGTATGATAGACACTGCTGAAACTGGACAACTCCTGCTGCATGTTCCTTGTTACTTGCATTGCTCAGGACCGCTGTGAGTGACAGATCGCATTACTTGCTTGCATATGTTTTGGTAGTTATTGGTGATTGTTACTGACTTGTATGGAAACATCTGCTGCTACTTGTTCCATGATTACTTAATTGTATGCTAGGAACGTATGATAGACACAACTATAACTGGACAACTGCTGCTGCATGTTCCTTGATTACTTGCACTGCTCAGGACCGCTGTGAGTGACAAATTGCATTACTTACTTACATATGTTTCAGTACTTATTGATGATTGTTACTGACTTGAATGGAAACATCTGCTGCTGCTTGTTCCTTGATTACTTAATTGTATGTTAGGAACGTATGATAGACACCGCTGCTTGTTCCTTGATTACTTAATTGTATGCTAGTAACGTATGATAGACACTGCTGAAACTGGACAACTGCTGCTGCATGATCCTTGTTACTTGCATTGCTCAGGACCGCTGTGAGTGACAGATCGCATTACTTGCTTGCATATGTTTCGGTACTTATTGGTGATTGTTACTGACTTGTATGGAAACATCTGCTGCTGCTTGTTCCATGATTACTTAATTGTATGCTAGGAACGTGTGATAGACACTACTATAACTGGACAACTGCTGCTGCATGTACCTTGATTACTTGACTGCTCAGGACCGCTGTGAGTGACAAATTGCATTACTTACTTACATATGTTTCAGTACTTATTGATGATTGTTACTGACTCGCATGGAAACGTCTGCTGCTGCTTGTTCCTTGATTACTTAATTGTATGTTAGGAACGTATGATAGACACTGTTGAAACTGGACAACTGTTGATGCATGTTCCTTGATTACATGCATTGCTCAGGACCGCTATGAGTGACAGATTGCATTACTTACTTGCATATGTTTCGGTACTTATTGGTGATTGTTACTGACTTGTATGGAAACATCTGCTGTTGCTTGTTCCATGATTACTTAATTGTATGTTAGGAACATATGATAGACACTGATGAAACTTGACAACTGCTGCTGCATGTTCCTTGATTACTTGCATTGCTCCGGACCGCTGTGAGTGACAGATTGCATTACTTACTTGCATATGTTGCGGTGCTTATTGATGGTTGTTACTTACTTGTATGGAAACATCTGCTGCTGCTTGTTCCTTGATTACTTAATTGTATGCTAGTAACGTATGATAGATACTGCTGAAACTGGACAACTGCTGCTGCATGTTCCTTGTTACTTGCATTGCTCAGGACCGCTGTGAGTGACAGATCGCATTACTTGCTTGCATATGCTTCGGTACTTATTGGTGATTGTTACTTACTTGTATGGAAACATCTGCTGCTGCTTGTTCCTTGATTACTTAATTGTATGTTAGGAACGTATGATAGACACTGCAGAAACTGGACAACTGTTGATGCATGTTCCTTGATTACTTGCATTGCTCAGGACCGCTATGAGTGACAGATTGCATTACTTACTTGCATATGTTTCGGTACTTATTGGTGATTGTTACTGACTTGTATGGAAACATCTGCTGTTGCTTGTTCCATGATTACTTAATTGTATGTTAGGAACATATGATAGACACTAATGAAACTGGACAACTGCTGCTGCATGTTCCTTGATTACTTGCATTGCTCTGGACCGCTGTGAGTGACAGATTGCATTACTTACTTGCATATGTTGCGGTACTTATTGGTGGTTGTTACTTACTTGTATGGAAACATCTGCTGCTACTTGTTCCTTGATTACTTAATTGTATGTTAGGAACGAATGATAGACACTGCTGAAACTTGACAACTGCTGCTGCATGTTCCTTGATTACTTAGGCTACACAAGCGGTACACTGAACACCAACCCAATCTCGATGAAAAAAGTAGAAGCAACTAAAGAAGGGTGACGAAGCTTCTTTGCATCCCATAGTGCTGTCTCAAAGTCGATCGTATATTCATAGTTGGCATCAGTGTCTTATAAAAAGAAAATGCTCGAGAAGGTGGATCGCTCAGGACCGCTGTGAGTGACAGATCGAATTACTTACTTACATATGTTTCGGTACTTTTTCATGATTGATACTGACATGTATAGAACATATGCTGCTGCTTGTTCCTTGATTACTTAATTGTATGTTAGGAACGTACGATAGACACTGCTGAAACTGGACAACTGTTGATGCATGTTCCTTGATTACTTGCATTGCTCAGGACCGCTATGAGTGACAAATTGCATTACTTACTTGCATATGTTTCGGTACTTATTGGTGATTGTTACTGACTTGTATGGAAACATCTGCTGTTGCTTGTTCCATGATTACTTAATTGTATGTTAGGAACATATGATAGACACTGATGAAACTGGACAACTGCTGCTGCATGTTCCTTGATTACTTGCATTGCTCCGGACCGCTGTGAGTTACAGATTGCATTACTTACTTGCATATGTTGCGGTACTTATTGATGGTTGTTACTTACTTGTATGGAAACATCTGGTGCTGCTTGTTCCTTGATTACTTAATTGTATGTTAGGAACGTATGATAGACACTGTTGAAACTAGACAACTGCTGCTGCATGTTCCTTGATTTCTTGCATTGCTCATGTTGGTACATCCCGTGTGACGATGGCAGTCTAAATGGTCTTACATTGTGATTATTAGCAAGTGTGTGATATATATGTTTATATATGGTTGATATTTATTAGTGTTTGTATGTTTGAACTTGATGTAACGTATTACAAGAAGTTCAAACATAAAGTACAAAGATAAATTCAATCATAAGTAATAACGTAAGGTTCAACACTTAGTTGTTTATGTAAAAGGCTAGATTCGAATTATATATGGGTTGACATTTGAATCTGTGATAGATTCGAATGTAACCATAGATTCGAAAGAAGGCTAGATTCGAGACCGTCAATATGGACAGACTCGAATGGGCCTTGGGACAGATTCGAGCTTGTCCCACAATAGACTCGAATCAGGGTCTATAATTAGGGATAGACTCGAATAATTAGGAGACTTTTTGTAGAATTCGTGAGGGATTAAGCAAAGGGCGATCTCGAGTTTATCAGCTAAGTGAGTGCCGTTTCGGAGAGAATTAGTACGTAGGAACGTTCGTGTGTCGTTCGTTCAGCGTCTAATAGTCTCCGTGTTCCGTTGGTTGAGAGTTGTCCGTCTAACCGTCAACGAGGATTCCGCACTCGTTCACGGATCCGCGTCTAGATAGATCTTGCAGTCGTAGACCTTACAAGTGGTATCAAAGCCTACGGAGTGTTCTTGGTGTTCTTCGTGTTCATCAGATACATTCTAGGTTTCTTGACGCTAGTTGGATGGTTTTGCTCTCAAAAACGTGTTTCTGAGCTTAGCAAATTCATATTCGGGAAACACTTTGTGGTTTTTCACGTTTTTGATTAAAATCATTATTTTTCGTTTGAAAAATAGTGATTTAATCTGTAAAACGTCAAAAATTCAAAGTGTTAGCCGTTTTTCGAGTTTGCGGCGCTCGAATCTATAGGGGTAATTAGGGTTTCACTCTAGTCTCGAGTCTAATCTAAATACGCTCCTTTCGAGTCAATTTCAGTGAGTTTCGAGTCTACTTTGTTTCGAATCTGTTACTTCATTCGAATTGGATCTCGAGTCTGTGTTGTTTCGAGTTTATTTCGAGTTTGTTACTGTTTCGATTCTGTGCTTCGATTCTGCTGACATTCGAATCTGCTGAGCCTTCGATTCTAAGGACTATCGAATCTAAGGAGTTGTTCGAATCTGACATAATTTCGAATCTAATTGACTTTTAAGACTTAATCGAATTTAATCTCAAAAGATTTAATATTAATTAGTTTCGAATCTATCTAGATTCGAATAAGTTAGTCTAAATCAGTTTCGAATTAAATTAATTAAGTTCAAATTCAATTTCTTTCAGAAAAGATGTCAAATCTTCAGAAATTCCTTGAGATGGATCACGAAGTTGGGAAGGCAAATGCACCGCCTAAGCTGATGAAAGTTGAGGACTATTACTGGTGGAAGGACAGATTTACAGATTTTGTACGATTCAATGATATGCGCATGTGAGTGTGCATAGATGAAGGGTACATTCCGCCAGTATCTGAAGTTGAAGGCCGTCAAAAGGTCTTGTCATATCAGATGATGAAAGAGGATGACAAGAAACTATTTGAAGCTGAAAACAAGGCTTTCTCCATAATCCGTATGGCTTTACCTCAAGATATTTTACACACATTTCGGACTCAAAGGACGTCGAAGGAACTTTGGGAGTCTCTCCAGAATAGGTGTGAAGGTAATCCACGGGTGCGTCGAAAGCGTACAGAGCTGTTGACCCAACAGTTTGCGATTTTCAAGGCAATTAAGGATGAACAGTTGGATGATATTATCACAAGGTTCTATCATCTGATAACGGAACTTGAAAGTCATGGAATTGAGTATTCGGACACTGACAAGAACAACAAGCTTCTTGATGCCCTACCAGCCAAATGGGCTATGTACGTGGCAATGATTAAGCTGAATGAGGACAAATATTATGCTCAATCACTTGATGACATTGTGGGAACGTTGAGGGCATATCACTTCGAGATGATTAAAGCTGAGACTGATTACGAGCAAGTCCAGAATCCGGCTATGTATTTTGGAAAGACATCTAAATCATCAGTGACAGCTGAACCGAAGAGTGCTACAGCGTTTTTCACCGGAGAAACGTCATCGCCACCAGAGTCCGAAGACTCACTGAATCGCGCGTTCTTAGGGTTAGGAAGATCGGAAGAACCGCAACCTCAAGTCCATCAGGCACCGACAAGTCAGAGTTGTTCGAAGATGCCGATGAGCGCAAAGTCCGCAGAAGAACATTTGAATCTGCTTGCTTCCTTTGTGGCAGCTTATGGAAATTGTGTTCAAGGGAAAATCAATGACCCAGCTCTATGGGATGAAGATTACTATCAGGTCGACCCTGATGACTTAGAGGAAATGGATCTTAAGTGGCAACTGGCCATGGTGACCCAGAGGGTAAAAAGATTCATCAAGCGAACTGGGAGGAATCTGCAAATGAACAACAAAGGGATAGGATTTGATAAGTCTAAGGTTAAATGCTACAACTGTCAGGGATTGGGACACTTCGCCAGGGAGTGTCAAAGACCGAAGGTAGAGACATACCAAGGACAGAGTCAGCATCAAGGACAGTACCAAAATCAGTCCCAACAAAGATACCTTCCGAGTTCCTCATCTGGACAAGCCAATCTAGCGGGTCTACTATCCAATGTCACCTCTGACAGACAGCTAGATGGTTCCTATGACTGGAGTTCACATCCCGAGTCCAATGCTAGAGCTTTCATGGCTGAAGTTACGGAGAATGGTTGTGAAGAAGACGAGCAGACCACACGGGACAGCAGTCCGATGTGGGTAGAGAAGGCGAATGATCAGACCGTGCTGGAGTTTGCTGCTCAGATGGCCAACATGGAATCTGATAACTCTAATCGAGAAGGACTTGGCGACGTTGCATCTGAACGACGATGGCCAAATCTTTCCAAGGACCACGTTCGAATCTACGTCCGAGCCTACTGCGACTGTAGATGGATCTCCAGAAGTTGCTGATCAAGAGGCACCTACCACTGAGAATCAGACTCAAGCTTCAAGTTCTAACTCTGAGGAAAACGTCCGTGAGGAGGAAAATGTAGAAGCTGAGCCTGTTCCCCCTTTAGGTGAAATAGGATCCAACTTAGGAGATAATCTAAGGGTTGATGAAATAGAGACCTCTAGGATTAACAAGAACCATCCAATAGATAGCATCATAGGAAATCCTAACGAGGGTGTGAAGACTCGGAGTAGTGTAAATAACAACACTGTGTTGTTGTCGATGATAAACGACTCCGAGGCATATCACACATGTCTATATTCGTGTTTCATATCGCAAGTAGAGCCCAAAAATGTGCAAATGGCACTTAAGGACAACTCTTGGGTTGAAGCGATGCAGGAAGAACTTTCACAATTTAGGAAACTAGAAGTGTGGGAGTTAGTTCCGTTACCTCGAGGGGAGATTGCAATAGGAACCAAATGGGTTTTTAAGTGCAAAAGAGACGATCGGGGTATAGTCACGCGCAACAAGGCGAGATTAGTTGTAAAGGGTTTCAACCAAGAGGAAGGAATCGATTACAACGAAGTTTTTGCACCAGTAGCAAGGCTGGAAGCCATTAGGTTGTTTCTAGCGTTTGCCTCCTTCAAAGGCTTTAAGGTATATCAACTGGATGTTAAGAGTGCTTTCTAGTATGGGAAAGTGAAGGAGTTGGTGTATGTAGAACAACCGCCCGGATTTACAGATCCAAAATATCCTGATAGAGTATATCGCTTAGATAAGGCTCTTTATGGATTACATCAGGCACCTAGGGCGTGGTATGAGACTTTATCCAACCATATTTTAGAAAACGGGTTTGAAAGGGGTAGGATAGATAGTACTCTATTTGTGAAGAGGAAGGGTGAACACTTTATCTTGGTACAAGTGTACGTCGATGATATCATTTTTGGATCATTAGACGAACAGATGTGCAAAGATTTCGAAAAGGTGATGAAGTCTAAGTTCGAGATGAGTGCTATGGGGGAGTTGAATTTCTTTTTAGGGTTACAAGTTGACCAAAAGAAGGAAGGGATGTTTATCCATCAAACTAAGTATGTCTATGACATATTAGACCGGTTTGGGATGGAGGGAACTAAGTTGACTGCCCACTTCAGCACGCCGATTCAAGTGAATCACAATCTCGGGCCGGGTACTGAAAGTGATACCGATGTGGATCCGACTTTATATCGGGCCATGATTGGGTCACTTATGTATTTAACTGCTTCAAGACCTGATATTATGTTTGCTGTTTGTATTTGTGCTAGGTTTCAAGCGAATCCGAAGGAGATGCATATGAAAGCTGTGAAGCGGATTCTACGCTACCTCAAGTCGAAACCGAAGCTGGGACTTTGGTATCACGCGGAGGGAGATCTAGAGTTGGAAGCATTCACGGATTCTGACTACGGAGGATGCAGCTTGACGCGCAAATCTACAACTGGAGGTTGTCAGTTCCTAGGAGGGAGATTGGTATCCTGGCAATGCAAGAAACAAACATCGGTAGCCATTTCAACGTGCGAGGCCGAGTATGTTGCTGCTGGTAGTTGCTGTTCACAGGTTCTGTGGATACAACAACAATTGCGGGATTACGGTTTGGCTTACACTCAAACTCCTATTAGGATAGACAATCAATCTACAATTGCTATAACTAATAATCCAGTTAAACACAGTAAAACAAAGCACATAGACATAAGGCATCATTTTATTTGTGATTGTGCTGAAAAGAACTTAATCAAACTGGTAAAGGTGGCAACAGAAGATAATAATGCAGATTTATTTACCAAAGCGTTTGATAAGTCACGGTTTGAGTATTTAATTCAACTGAATGGAATGCGCAACCCAGAGTAATTTGACCTTAGTAGTAGTAAGTTTATTTTCTTTTAGAGTCGTAGTATTTCTTTCTTTACAGTAGTCTGCTAATTTAGGAAAGTTTCTATTTTTAGTAAGTTTCTAATTTTAGTAAGTTTTTATTTTTAGTAAGTTAGTAGGTTAGCTTATTTTACAGCTTTTTCTTATGAAAAACAAAAAAAAAGAGAGAAAATTACAAAAAAAAAAAAAAAATATATATATATATATGAGAATATCAGAAAAGGAGTTAAGTCTTAGATTCATAGGTTCAAAGTGACGAAAATTAGCACCGTCGTTACAAACTCTAAGTATTTAGGCTTTCACACATAATGCAACTAAATCCTAAGTGTTATACTTTACTTAGTTTGATGTGTTGGTAGGCATAATACATATAGGGAATCTCAAGGCTAATAAAATATTCTAGAAATAGTCAAGCGTGTCACTAACTTAGATATATGACCAATCGGTCTTAATTTTTATGTACAAGACATACAAACATTGAGTCTAAATGAGGTATGCAAACTTTCTGGGGATGTATGGCAACATCAAATACATCTGAAAATGGAAAGAATAGAAATATCATGTAAAACTGAGAGTCGAAAACATGCAACTCTGTTGTACGTAAGTACAGACCTGTTGTCTCTGTTTAGATTCGGGTTAGCAGACATGTCGCTTTGTTGTACGTCAGTACAGACCTGTCACCGCTATCTGCTAACTTTAAAAATAAACCTTAAGTCGAACTAAGACACTTTGTTGTATGAAAATACAGACCTGTGTCCGATGTTTGTCTTTTAAAGAAAGTTTGCAAATACCAACAAGTTAGAATCTTTGTCTGTGTGCCTTGATCATAAAAGTATGTCTATGTCTGCGTCACGTAAGATAATTTCCTGATAAATAAAAAGGCCAAGGGATATTCCGAAATGTATAATGTTTAAAAGGGGCAAAATACCAACAATCGGCTAAATAGGTATGTCACGACAAACAAACAAAGGAATCAAAAATTCCTAAGTGTGAAAGTTTAAGTACTGAAAGTTAGTATCAGACATCGCTATCTGATTGAACCTTTCTTAGACTATACTCATGAAAAATATGTTGTTAAGTATTTAGCTTAGATTGTAAATTTTTCTTAAGTCTAGATTAATTTTTTGGTCAAAATTTTATTTTACTTTATTTTATTTTATTTTATTTTTACCTTAGTTTATCTTATTTTATTTTATTTTATTTTATTTTAGTTTAGTTTAATTTTACTTAGGTATAAGGTCAAAAGTTACTGAGGGTGCATTCAAAGTTGAATAAATTAAACATTGCGTGAAATATCTGTTGCTTAGGGTAAAAGAGTTGGCATAGTTTATCTGGTTACACGATACCGCAGAAAAAAGTTGGAAAAGTTGAATTTATTTCAAAATTTTCGAAAATTTTTCCAAGTATTGGTGGTTTCGAATCTAAGACAGACTCGAAGCAGTAAGTCTTCGAATCTGTCAGTAGATTCGAATCTATGCTTAGACTCGAGGGTTGGTGGTATAAATAGGTTAACAGTAGGTCATTAATTCTATCTGTTTTCGAATCTATACTATCGAATCTATTCAGGCGATTTTGAATCTGTTCCTTCGAGTCTATCGTAATTCTCCTAAACGACATTTTGTCGACTCTCTTACTTGGTGTTTCGATTCTACAGATACATCTAGGTATAATCAACCGGATTGTACAAGATTTATGTAGTTTTATGCACAATTTTAGACCAAATCGTCAAATTTTGAAGTTTTATAGGTTAAAATAGGGCTTTTGCTAAATTACCAAGATTGGACCTATAAAAGATCAAATTAAAGGCATAAATCAATGATTAGAACCTAGTTGAACTAATGTATGTGATTTACCAAGTTCAAAATGGTTAAAATCTTGGGTTTTTGTTGAAAAATCAACCGTCGGGGCTTCGAGTCTATTCCAGGACCTTCGAATCTGTTCATGGGTTTCTCGAATCTGTCATTAGATTCGAGATGACCATGCTATTCGAATCTGTCCATTAGACTCGAAAAGGGACTCTTCGAATCTGTCCATTACACTCGAATATGGACACTTCGAATCTGTACTTTATTTACTTTGTTTAATTTAAATTTTATTAAACTTGTGGAAATTTAATTGTGTTAGATTTTGTATTTAATCAAGTACAAAATAAAACAAATTTTGAATTTAAACAAGTTTATTGAATTTTAATGAGTCTAACAGTTTTATTTATTGTGCAGATATGGCAGTTCGCGCTTTTGTCCCGAAGCATAATATGGTCCTTAATCCAGATAATAATATCCCTGAGCGCAGGGTTTTCGCGAAGTTTTGGACTTCCTAGCTGAGTCTAGGATTAGCTATGCTTTGTATCATAACATTCCAATTGTAATTTCGTATGTACGCCAGTTTTATGATCATTTACAGGTGGACTGTACTGTCACCCTGACAGTTATCAGAACCAGAATCGCTGGCCAACCTCTAGTCTTCTCAGCAGATATGTTGCGCCAAGTGCTACAGTTGGGTTCTCAAGAACAAGAAGATGGGCCTATTGACTTTCCATTAAGTATTAGGCAGTCTGCTTTTCTGAGAATGGGCTACAGTTTAGATGTGACAAAGTCGTCATACATGAAGAGTGGCCTGATTGGGCAATGGAGATTCTTGGTGCACGTATTCATGGTCTGTTTTGCGCCAAAGAAAGCTGGATTTGATTACATAGTGTCAAAGATCCAATCTGGAGTTATTGCATTGGTATATAATCGGAAATTCAGCTTTTCGCAGATGTTCTTCTCGGAGTTCGTTCATCAAATTACGGCTCCAGAAAGGGAAAGATTTTTGCCATATCCAAGATTTGTCATGATGTTGATAAGGCACTTTTTGCCAAATTTGCCACAATCAGATGACTCTTTGAGCGTGAATGTTATGGATAAACGCATCTTTGCTGACTGTTCCTCACATCGAGGAAGATTAGCTGTTCCGGTTGCGCGTCCATTGTTTGGAGCGATTGTGGACAGGGAATTTCGCGCCCCGGAAGATGCCAACTGGGCAGGGGTCGCTGACATTCAACCACAGCAACAACAACAGCAACGTCAACAACAACAACAGCCGCGAGCTCAGCCGCGTGACCCAAGACGCCGACAAAGACCAGCCGCGAGTCAAATCCAGGCTTCCAGGCCTTCTACGAGCGAACAGCCCCAAGCACAGGAAGCAGGGCCTTCAAGTGCCATTCCTGAATCTGAGCAGATTGCTCAAACCTTCGAGGAAATATGGGCATCTGGTCCACATGCCAATGAAGATGTTGCAGCAGCATTAGTGGATGAGCTGCTTAGTCCCCCAGTAGATACAGATGATGTATTTAGAGATGTCGAGGAATACGAGCCAGAAGGGGCAGATGACGGATTAACATCCTCGGAATCCGACTCAGAATCCGCGGAAGTTCCGGCAGCTGCAGTTCCTGAAACTCAAATTGGAACTTATGGTTCGAGATTGATTATAAATGAGGGTGGTTCGAGGAGGCGCGTGAACAGGGAATTGGAAGAGTCTGATTTTGAAGAAGAGGAAGTTCCTCAACTAGTGACAAGGCAACGGGCCAAACGTCACAGGTTCATGCAAGGATCATCTTCAGCTCCTGACCCTCAACCAGAAATTCCACAACATCAAGAACCTCAAACCACCAGTCCACCACCACCACCACCACCTCAAGATGAAGCATATATTCCACCACCATTCATCCCTTCTCCCATTCAGTCCATTCCATCCACCTCAACTGCCTATGCTGACAATCAACGGTTTATGCAACTCAAAGCTCGAGTGGATTTCCAACATGTCCAAATCCTGAGCCTAACACAGGCAATAGGTGAAATTCAGGCACATAATGCAAATCTAGATAAAGAAAATGCTGAATTGAAGAAGACAGTAGAAACAATCCAAGACGAGAATGTTGAGCTAAAGACATTTGTCTGCGACCAGGTAGCCGAGTTAAGATCGATGCGCTCCCTCATTGAGCAATTAATGAAAAATCTTCAGGCTCAGGGGGAGACATCCTGCAGGGATCAGGAAGTGCAGCATAGAGAGGATGATGACGAAGGCGATGATCCCGGTGCGAATAAAGAGTTTGAGTCTGTAGATTTTCCTGCAGCTCAAGTTACACAAGTTGAGGGGGAGCCTAGTCAAGGCGAAGGAGAAAGGGGTGAGGCTAGTTCATCTAAACAGCCTACAGACTTTGAGATCAGCAAGATGATTGAAGCGCTCATGGATCTCGATGATGATCCACTGGATGTAGGTTTTGATAATGAAGACTAAGAGCTGGAAGAAGGGGAGTTTGTGCCAGGGGAGATTGTAGACTGGCGGTCGGATGATGAAGTACTTGCTGATGAGGATGATGAAGCTGACGAGATAGTTGTGCAGCAGAATCCTATCACTGATACTTACATGATTGATGGAAATAAAATTGTCGATGCAGATATAGTTAATGTTGCATTAAATCCTCAGCCATCGACAGAAGAACCTGCAAGAGAGCTAACTAATGAAGAAAAACGAAAGCTATGGTTCAGGGCTGAAGAGAAGGAAGCAGCAATTAAAAAGACAATGAAAGTGCCAGGTACTGGGAAGCTGTCTGAGCGAATTTTAAGCTGGTTCTTTGACAGAGATCTGCAGCTATTTATAATAAAGAGAAAAGACGGGCTTCAGTACATGAGGCGAACTTTAAAAGCGTTCAACTCCCTGCCAAAAATCGAAATCACTGCGCTAGCTTGGAAAGATCTTATAAACATTGGCAATGATCCCTACGCGAGCGTAATCGAAAGAATCATAAGAAAGGAAGGGAGATCAAGGAAGTTCGAACGTTTGAATCCAAGGGTCGGGAGAAGAGTAGCGGATCCGTCACGTATTGATCCTCTAACTGGACGACCTTGGATGAGGATTCACTATAAGCCGGCTAGATGTCTTAGGAAGGTTCCTCTTAAGCCAATGCCACAAAATATTCTGAAGAATCTGAAGTGGTGGTATGCTGACACGGAAACTGGGGAAGCGGTTATGGAAGACTTAGAAGAAAATGTTATTCTTAGAGTCTATGACCCGCTTCATCTGGTAAACCTATCTAAAGAAGATCTGCAGATTTTGTATAATTGTAAGATTTCCAGTGACGCACATATGGATACTGAGGCTAGTAAGTATGAAAATGTGGTCAAGGTATGCGTCGAGAAAGGTCTGTATGCTGGTAGTGTTTTGAATCAATAAATAAACCAAGTTCTTAAATCAAATGTGTGAATTATTAGAAGCTATCGTCAAGGGGGAGTCTGTTGGTACATCCCGTGTGACGATAGCAGTCTAAATGGTCTTACATTGTGATTATTAGCAAGTGTGTGATATATATGTTTATATATGGTTGATATTTATTAGTGTTTGTATGTTTGAACTTGATGTAACGTATTACAAGAAGTTCAAACATAAAGTACAAAGATAAATTCAATCATAAGTAATAACGTAAGGTTCAACACTTAGTTGTTTATGTAAAAGGCTAGATTCGAATTATATATGGGTTGACATTCGAATCTGTGATAGATTCGAATGTAACCATAGATTCGAAAGAAGGCTAGATTCGAGACTGTCAATATGGACAGACTCGAATGGGCCTTGCGCCAGATTCGAGCTTGGCCCACAACAGACTCGAATCAGGGTCTTTAATTAGGGATAGACTCGAATAATTAGGAGACTTTTTGCAGAATTCGTGAGGGATTAAGCAAAGGGCGATCTCGAGTTTATCAGCTAGGTGAGTGCCGTTTCGGAGAGAATTGGTACGTAGGAACGTTCGTGTGTCGTTCGTTCAGCGTCTAATAGTCTCCGTGTTCCGTTGGTTGAGAGTTGCCCGTCTAACCGTCAACGAGGATTCCGCACTCGTTCACGGATCCGCGTCTAGATAGATCTTGCAGTCGTAGACCTTACAGCTCAGGACCGCTGTGAGTGACAGATCGAATTACTTACTTACATATGTTTCAGTACATATTCGTGATTGATACTGACATGTATGGAACATATGCTGTTGCTTGTTCCTTGATTACTTAATTGTATGCTAGTAACGTATGATAGATACTGCTGAAACTGGACAACTGCTGCTGCATGTTCCTTGTTACTTGCATTGCTCAGGACCGCTGTGAGTGACATATCGCATTACTTGCTTGCATATGCTTCGGTACTTATTGGTGATTGTAACTGACTTGTATGGAAACATCTGCTGCTGCTTGTTCAATGATTACTTAATTGTATGCTAGGAACGTATGGTAGACACTGCTGAAACTGGACAACTGCTGCTGCATGTTCCTTGATTACTCGCACTGCTCAGGACCGCTGTGAGTGACAGACTGCATTACTTACTTACATATGTTTCGGTACTTATTCGTGATTGATACTGACTTGTATGGAAACATCTGCTTGTAACATCCGACACTAAACCAGGTTAGCAATAATGCCCTAAATCTGTTTTTAATAGCCAATTATAGCCTAATCAGTGGTCATTAGAAATTAATCAAGTGATCAACAAGGTTTATTAGAAAATTCAACTCAATTTGAATCAAATTCATCGGTGCGATGAATCGGGAAATCAATTAATCCGATCGATTTACGATATGAGGGATTAATTCAACTAAGTACATAATTAATTATGATTAGTGACACTAATCATACACTAATACAAGTACTTAACATTAATTATGCAAGACTAAAACAATTCATTAAAACAATGCATCCATAAGTATTTATAAAATTTCAAGAAAAGGGAAAATACAAGAATACATTTCTAAATACATTTATACAAAAAAAAAATGTAAATACATGTATAAATACATGCATGGCCGGCCCCTTAGGCCATGTGATGTATTAGAAGTTGACTTTTATTTAAATAATATTACTTTAAACACCATCATTTTGTTAAAAAGTGCACTCAACTTTTGTCTCCCATGCCTTTCATCATTTGAAAGACCAAACATTTCTCTATAAATAGGAAGGCAATTCATTCATTTTAAACACACCAAAACCTTCTTTTCTCTCCTCAAAGATCCGGCCATATACATATTCACATCACAAAATTCTTCATTCAAGTGTTCTTCAAGTGTTCTTCAAGAAATTCAAGAGTTTTGGTGCATATCTTGCAAAGGATTTCAACTTCTACTCAAAATCATATTCTAAATACTTCAAAGTAAGTAAATACTAACTTATTTCATCATACATTAATGTTTATATAAGTCTTGCATAATATATATAATCACCAACAACAACAAGTTACATAAAAACTCAAGTTTATAAGTTTCTAGTTTTTATTTTTAAGTTGTTTCTTTAAATGTGCATATGAATATATGAACACATTATAACCATGTTAATATTATGAAAACATGTGTTATATATGTGTTATATAACTTTTATGACTTTTATACAAGTTGTCTTTAAATAAACAACAAGAATCATAAGTTGTTTTAAGTTTATAAACTACGGATTTTCGGCAGAAAATTTATATCGACTTTGAAAAATCATAACTAATTCATAACTCAACGAAATGAGTTGATTCTTGTCTAAAAAGTTAGATCCATGTCTTAACTATAGATCTGTAATTTTCCATAATTTATTTTGAAGTTTAAGACCTCCAGAAATTATTTGGGAAACCGAAAGTTTGACAGCTCAAAAATGGCAAACATAGCGTTTTTAACGAGCTTTTTTACCAACCTAAACAACTCGAAAAATGGCCGTTATTGATTCTAAAAATCCTTTGTATATAGTAGTTTAATGTCCTAGAAAATCAAAGTCTAAAACATTTTGGAGCTTGGTCAAAAACAGCCTCAAAGTAGGCCGAAAAACCTCCGAAAAAGCTGGAAAATATATATATATAAACTTGACGTTTTAAGCAAATCTTATTTATAAACTTGTAATGTTGGGTGATTTAAGACATAAAAATCTATAAATATACATATTATCATATATTAGTGATATTAAGTCCTTATTATCATTTAGGACTCGGTTAAACACCTCCGGTTTCATCACCCATCAAACAACGCAAACTTGCATTTTTGCGCATATTTTGCCATCACAAGTTCGGTGAGTATTCATAGCCCCTATTTTCACTATCTGTTGGGGTTGAAATACATGCACTGTTTTCATATGGACATCAAAACTGTTTATTTCTTATATGTATTACATATGGTTCCATTAGCCCTTATATCATGAACCGTTAATTGCATTTATTTGTAAGCGCGAATATATTGTGGATACATCTATTGGGAGTCATGTCCCCCACTCGGGTTAGCTCGGGTCGGCTAACAGCGGGTGCATATATATTCAACACACGGTATTACGTATGGGAATACTGCACAGGGCAAACACAATTTAATTAAGCTTCGGTTGCATGATGGTTTATGTAATACATACACGGAATTTATGATTTTATAAATTCACCTCATCTGATAATGTCCATGCAACTGGTCTTTTCGCGTAAACCTATGAGCTCACCAACAATTTTTGTTGACGTATTTTAGCGTGTATTTTCAGGTAATTAAGGCAAGTATGCCTCGGACGTATTTTACTTTCAAGCTTTCGCATCCATGAAGTCGCATGCATATTCAAATTAGCGGAGATTTAGCTGCATTATTTTGGATATTTTAATTATGTGATTAAATCTTTGTATTTTGCGAACTCCTTTACTCATATCAGTCTATGTAAAACATTGCTATATTTTCGAGTTTCAATGATGTATTTTAAAAACGTCCATATAGTGGTCGTTCATTATGATTATGGTTACGCTTCCGCACTCGTCACGCCTCGCTGCCAACCGGGGTAGCAGGGTGTGACAGATTGGTATCAAAGCCATAGTTATAGTGAACTAGGTTGCATTAGTACCCTAGACTATAACTGCACTTAAATTTTACTGATTTTGAAAATATCTTGTAACTAACTAAAAGACTATGAATGGACCCTGATAGTAGAAATCATGTCCCGTCCGGAAACCATCATTTTATCGGATTCAAAGGAGGAGTACACTCCTGCGAGCCCCACGGCTACTGAGATTTTCCACGAAGAAGAAACATCGGAAGAAGAGGACCCATCGGAAGATCCAATGGAGGAGACGGAAGAGGAGCCGATGGAGGAAGAAGATCCATTGCCCCCAACGGTTCCTGCTCGTGTCCCATACCATCCAGTCGAGCCGTCATATAAGCCGTATAGGCCTTACCCTAACGGCCCCAAAATGTTGTACACACCCCGAAAGCGGGTGAACCCACCAAGAAGGGAGTCTATTCCTGTCCCGACTCCCCAGCCCAATCCCCCACCGCCACACCGACGGGTAGACGCCCGGCGATGGACCTGGATACCGGAGACCCTCCGTGAATGGAGGCAGATGGAGGAAAATCCTCCCAACTTCGAGATAGGAGGACCATCCTCCGCACCTGTCCCGACCCTCACCCAAGAGCCTACCGAGCAAACCATACCACTTCTGATAGCACGGTCGACCAGGCATGACCACCAAATCCGATCACTTAACCTAGATATCGGTGGGATGACCGCTCGTCTAGAGCGGGAGGAGTTACAAAACTCCAACATCTACTGGGCTAACCAGCATGCTCTCACCATCCAACAGGATGGCCTGAATGAGCTTCGGCAGCAACTAGCCAAAAGCCAAGCTCGGATCGAGGAGCTGACTCAGCGCCTCAACGCGATGGAAAAGGGAGAGACCCCTGATCACTCCCACACTTTGGGCACTTCTATCTATCCTTGTAATAGTAGGAAAAATATCATGTAATAGTATAGGACAAAATTTTCGGGTAATAACCCGCCCCTAATGTAAGAAAATTTCGAATGATTAATGAAAAATTGCAAGTTATTTATGAAATTGTGTTTGATGATTATAGTATTGGGCTTTAAGGAAAATTTATCTCTTTAAGATTCAACTTCTTACACTATGATTTTTCTTTAAAATTTTAAGATAATGCCGCCGAAACGAGCAATGAACGCTGCCGACATTGAAGAGCTAGTCGCACAAAGAGTGGCTGCCGCTATAGCCACGTATGAGGCAAATAGGAATAGCTCAGCTAATGGAGATGGTGGTGCTAGTCGCACCACTGGAGGAACGGAAATCCACGCAAAAGGGTGTGGAATTAAAGGATTTTTAAGTTGCAAACCCCAGTACTTCAACGGAACCGAGGGAGCCGTTGGCTTGATACGATGGTTTGAGAAATTAGAATCTGTCTTTCGTGTCAGCGGATGTGCTGAAGGAGATAAGGTGAAGTTTGCTACTCACACTCTACAAGATAGCGCCCTCACATGGTGGAATTCCTATGTCCAGTCTGTAAGTATTGATGAAGCCTACCAGCTCACATGGTCCGCATTGAAGCAAATGATGACAGACGAGTACTGTCCGAGAAACGAACTCCAGAAGATGGAATCGGAGTTCTGGAGCCTGTCGATGAAGGGAACGGATGTAGCGGGGTACACCAACCGATTTCATGAACTGAGCATTCTGTGCCCTCAGATGGTGACCCCGGAGTACAAAAAGATCGAACGTTACATTTGGGGACTCGCTCCTCAAATTTAAGGTAATGTCACTGCCTCCAACCCATCCACCATACAGGATGCCATCAGGATGGCAAACAATTTAATGGATCAAGTGTCCCGGAGGAATGAAGCCAAATCCGGGGAAAACAAGAGAAAGTGGGAAGACAAGTCTGGGAAGAATACGGGTTCACAATCCAAGAAGCCCGAGACCATCAAGGCCTACGTAGCCGGAACTGAGCCTAGAAAAGGCTACACGAGTACCAAACCTTACTGCACCCAATGCACCTTTCATCACAACCAGGGTCCCTGTCCAACCCACTGTGGAAAATGCAAACGTTTGGGGCATATGGCCAAGGATTGTAAATCTGGAGCCCCGGGAACCAGTGGCAGCAATCAAAAAGGCTGCTTTGAATGTGGAGTTACTGGGCACTTCAAGAGTGAGTGCCCGAAGCTGAGGAATGGTGGAGAGCTCAGGGGAGAGCTTTTGTGTTGGGAGCAGGTGACGCTCGTCAAGATCCCCACGTAGTATCAGGTACGTTTCTTTTAAATGACATTTATGCTTACGTACTCTTTGATACTGGGGCTGATAGGAGCTTTATATCTGACAAGTTTAGTAAGCAATTGAATGCCACTCCTTTTCCCTTAGACAACTCTTATGCTATAGAACTGGCTGATGGTAAAATAATAGAGGCAAGTAGTATCATTAAGGAATGCACACTGAAGCTGGCAGATCATCCCTTTAAGATAGACTTGATGCCTATAGAACTCGGAAGTTTTGATGTAGTAGTTGGTATGGATTGGTTATCTCACAATCATGCCGAGATTTTGTGTGGTAAGAAAGTGGTACGGATACCACTCCACAAGAAGAAGTTCCTAATAGTCCAAGGAGAAAGAAGGAACCGACAGTTAAATGTCATATCCGACCTAAGAACATTAAAGTGCCTTAGGAAAGGTTGTCATGCAGTACTGGTGCAAATTGTAGAAAAAGAGTCGGAGGAGAAGCGACTCGAGGATATTCCGGTAGTTTGTGACTATCCGAAGGTCTTCCCGGAAGATTTGCCTGGACTTCCGCCAACTAGGCAAGTAGAGTTTCAAATCGATTTGGTGCCGGGAGCTCCACCGGTCGCAAGAGCCCCATATAGACTCGCTCCTTCTGAAATGCAAGAGCTATCCAATCAATTACAAGAGTTGATGGATAAAGGATTCATTCGACCAAGTTCCTCACCTTGGGTAGCTCCGGTCTTGTTCGTTAAAAAGAAAGACGGATCCTTCAGAATGTGCATAGACTACCGAGAGCTAAACAAGTTAACGGTAAAGAACCGCTACCCTCTTCCCAGAATTGATGACCTGTTTGACCAACTACAGGGATCTAGCTTCTACTCTAAGATTGATCTGCGATCCGGTTATCATCAAGTAAACGTTCGGGAAGAAGACATACCGAAGACCGCATTCAGAACTCGTTATGGACATTACGAATTCCAGGTAATGCCATTCGGTTTGACTAACTCACCAGCCGTATTCATGGACCTCATGAATCGAGTGTGTAAACCGTATCTGGACAAATTTGTAATAGTGTTCATAGACGATATTCTCATCTATTCCAGAAATAAGGAGGAGCATGAACACCACCTCAAACTGATCTTGGAGTTGTTAGAGAAGGAACAGTTATACGCCAAATTTTCAAAATGTGAATTTTGGTTGCGAGAAGTTAAATTCCTTGGACATGTGATCAATAGCCAGGGAATCCAAGTTGATCCATCAAAAATCGAGGCCATAAAGAACTGGGCGACTCCTAGAACCCCCACGGAAATCCGCCAATTTCTAGGACTTGCCGGTTATTATAGGCGATTTATCGAAAACTTCTCAAAGATAGCAGGTTCCTTAACAGAATTGACTCGGAAGGATGTAAAGTATATCTGGGGTGAAGAGTAAGAAAAGGCGTTTCAGCAGTTAAAGCAAAGGTTGTGTAGTGCACCAATTCTGTCCTTACCCGAAGGGACTGAAAATTTTGTGGTCTACTGTGATGCCTCACACAATGGATTAGGTTGTGTGCTCATGCAAAGGGATAAAGTCATTGCCTACGCATCACGACAGCTCAAAATTCACGAGGTGAATTATACGACTCACGACTTAGAGCTTGGAGCAGTGGTGTTTGCTCTCAAAATATGGAGGCACTACCTGTATGGAACTAAGTGCACGGTGTTCACAGACCATAAAAGCCTTCAGCATATTCTAAATCAGAAAGAGCTAAATATGAGACAGCGTCGTTGGATTGAACTACTTAGCGATTATGACTGCGAAATTCGTTATCATCCGGGGAAGGCGAATGTCGTGGCTGATGCCCTAAGCCGAAAGGAACGGGTTAAGCCATTAAGAGTTCGAGCTTTGGTCATGACTATATAGTCAAACCTAAACTCTCAAGTTCGCAAGGCACAAGAAGAAGCAGTCAAGGAGGGTAATCTACTGGACGAAGCCTTGAGAGGGATGGATAAGCAGTTTGAAATCAAGCCAGATGGATGTCGATACTTCATGGGCAGAATTTGGTTACCAAAACTCGGAGGAGTAATGAAGCTGGTCATGGATGAAGGGCATCAGACAAGATATGCTATTCATCCAGGGTCAGATAAGATGTATCACGACTTGAAGGGAATGTACTGGTGGCTAAATATGAAGGCTGACATTGCTACCTATGTCAGCAAGTGCTTAACATGTTTGAAGGTTAAGGCTGAGCACCAGAAACCATCAGGATTGCTAGTTCAACAAGAAATACCCCAGTGGAAGTGGGAAAACATCACCATGGATTTCATCACCAAGTTGCCAAAAACTTCTGGAGGTTATGACACTATTTGGGTGATTGTGGACCGACATACCAAAACCGCACATTTCCAGCCAATCAAGGAGACTGATAAGATGGATAAGTTAACACGAATCTACCTTAAAGAAGTCGTCTCAAGACATGGAGTACCTGTATCAATTATATCAGACAGGGACAGCCGGTTCACATCAAGATTTTGGCAGTCATTGCAAGAAGCACTGGGTACACGCCTAGATATGAGCACAGCCTATCATCCGCAAACGGATGGTCAGAGTGAAAGAACGATTCAGACTTTGGAAGACATGTTGTGGGCATGTGTCATTGATTTTGGCAAAAGTTGGGACAGGCACCTGCCATTAGTCCAGTTTTCCTATAACAACAGCTATCACTCGAGCATTAAGACCGCCCCATTCGAGGCACTCTACGGGCGAAAGTGTCGATCACCTCTTTGTTGGGCTGAAGTAGGAGATAGTCAGATTACTGGACAGGAAATCATCCAGGAGACTACAGAAAAGATAGCCCAGATTCGTAACCGATTAAAGATCGCGCGGGATCGACAGAAAAGTTATGCAGACATTCGACGGAAGGATTTGGAGTTCCAAGAGGGAGATCAAGTAATGTTAAAAGTCTCGCCTTGGAAGGGCGTAATCCGTTTTGGGAAACGAGGAAAACTCAATCCTCGTTATATCGGACCATTCAAGATCACCAAAAGAATTGGCCCGGTAGCTTACCGACTCAATCTACCCCCAGAACTTAGTAACGTTCATAATACCTTCCACGTGTCCAATCTTAAGAAGTGTCTGGCTGATGAATCACTCGTTATACCCATGGACGAGTTAGAATTAGACGATAAGTTGAACTTCATTGAACAACCCGTAGAAATAATGGACCGAGAAGTCAAGAAACTAAAGCACAACTGGATCCCGATAATAAAAGTCAGATGGAACTCTAAGCGAGGTCCTGAGATTACGTGGGAACGCGAGGATCAGTTCCGGGAAAAATACCCTCACCTGTTCTCGAGTACTCAAGAAGTGGAGAACACGAGCTAATTTCGGGACGAAATTCCCTTAACAGGGGGAGACTGTAACATCCGGCACTAAACCAGGTTAGCAATAATGCCCTAAATCTGTATTTAATAGCCAATTATAGCCTAATCAGTGGTCATTAGAAATTAATCAAGTGATTAACAAGGTTTATTAGAAATTACGACTCAATTTGAATCAAATTCATCGGTGCGATGAATCGGGAAATCAATTAATCCGATCGATTTATGATATGAGGGATGAATTCAACTAAGTACATAACTAAATTATGATTAGTGACACTAATCATACACTAATACAATTACTTAACATTAATTATGCAAGACTAAAACAATTCATTAAAATAATGCATCCATAAGTATTTATAAAATTTCAAGAAAAGGGAAAATACAAGAATACATTTCTAAATACATTTATACAAAAAAAATGTAAATACATGTATAAATACATGCATGGCCGGCCCCTTAGGCCATGTGATGTATTAGAAGTTGACTTTTATTTAAATAATATTACTTTAAACACCATCATTTTGTTAAAAAGTGCACTCAACTTTTGTCTCCCATTCCTTTCATCATTTGAAAGACCAAACATTTCTCTATAAATAGGAAGGCAATTCAATCATTTTAAACACAACAAAACCTTCTTTTCTCTCCTCAAAGATCCGGCCATATACATATTCACATCACAAAATTCTTCATTCAAGTGTTCTTCAAGTCTTCTTCAAGAAATTCAAGAGTTTTGGTGCATATCTTGCAAAGGATTTCAACTTCTACTCAAAATCATATTCTAAATACTTCAAAGTAAGTAAATACTAACTTATTTCATCATACATTTATGTTCATATAAGTCTTGCATAATATATATAATCACCAACAACAACAAGTTACATAAAATCTCAAGTTTATAAGTTTCTAGTTTTTATTTTTAAGTTGTTTCTTTAAATGTGCATATGAATATATGAACACATTATAACCATGTTAATATTATGAAAACATGTGTTATATATGTGTTATATAACTTTTATGACTTTTATACAAGTTGTCTTTAAATAAACAACAAGAATCATAAGTTGTTTTAAGTTTATAAACTACGGATTTTCGGCAGAAAATTTATATCGACTTTGAAAAATCATAACTAATTCATAGGTCAACGAAATGAGTTGATTCTTGTCTCAAAAGTTAGATCCATGTCTTAACTACAGATCTGTAATTTTTCATAATTTATTTTGAAGTTTAAGACCTCCAGAAATTATTTGGGAAACCGAAAGTTTGACAGCTCAAAAATGGCCAACATAGCGTTTTTAACGAGCTTTTTCACAAACCTAAACAACTCGAAAAATGGCCGTTCTTGATTCTAAAAATCCTTTGTATATAGTAGTTTAATGTCCTAGAAAACAGAAGTCTAAAACATTTTGGAGCTTGGTCAAAAACAGCCTCAAAGTAGGCCGAAAAACCTCCGAAAAAGCTGGAAAATATATATATATAAACTTGACGTTTTAAGCAAATCTTATTTATAAACTTATAATGTTGGGTGATTTAAGACATAAAAATCTATAAATATACATATTATCATATATTAGTGATATTAAGTCCTTATTATCATTTAGGACTCGGTTAAACACCTCCGGTTTCATCACCCATCAAACAACGCAAACTTGTATTTTTGCGCATATTTTGCTATCACAAGTTCGGTGAGTCTTCATAGCCCCTATTTTCACTATCTGTTGGGGGTGGAAATACATGAACTGTTTTCATATGGATATCAAAACTGTTTATTTCTTATATGTATTACATATGGTTCCATTAGCCCTTATATCATGAACCGTTAATTGCATTTATTTGTAAGCGCCAATATATTGTGGATAGATCTATTGGTAGTCATGTCCCCCACTCGGGTTAGCTCGGGTCGGCTAACAGCGGGTGCATATATATTCAACACACAGTATTACGTATGGGAATACTGCACAGGGCAAACACAATTTAATTAAGCTTCGGTTGCATGATGGTTTATGTAATACATACACGGAATTATGATTTTATAAATTCAACTCATCTGATAATGTCCATACAACTGGTCTTTTCACGTAAACCTATGAGCTCACCAACAATTTTTGTTGACGTATTTTAGCGTGTATTTTCAGGTAATTAAGGCAAGTATGCCTCAGACGTATTTTTCTTTCAAGCTTCCGCATCCATGGAGTCGCATGCATATCAAATTAGCGGAGATTTAGCTGCATTATTTTGGATATTTTAATTATGTGATTAAATCTTTGTATTTTGCGAACTCCTTTACTCATATCAGTCTATGTAAAACATTGCTATATTCTCGAGTTTCAATGATGTATTTTAAAAACGTCCATATAGTGGTCGTTCATTACGATTATGGTTACGCTTCCGCACTCGTCACGCCTCGCTGCCAACCGGGGTAGCAGGGTGTGACACTGCTGTTGCTTGTTCCATGATTACTTAATTATATGTTAGGAACATATGATAGACACTGATGAAACTAGACAACTGCTGCTGCATGTTCCTTAATTACTTGCATTGCTCCGGACCGCTGTGAGTGACAGATTGCATTACTTACTTGCATATGTTGCGGTACTTATTGGTGGTTGTTACTTACTTGTATGGAAACATCTGCTGCTGTGTGTTCCTTGATTACTTAATTGTATGTTAGGAACGTATGATAGACACTGCTGAAACTGGACAACTGTTGATGCATGTTCCTTGATTACTTGCATTGCTTAGGACCGCTATGAGTGACAGATTTCATTACTTACTTGCATATGTTTCGGTACTTATTGGTGATTGTTACTGACTTGTATGGAAACATCTGCTGTTGCTTATTCCATGATTACTTAATAGTATGTTAGGAACATATGATAGACACTAATGAAACTAGACAACTGCTGCTGCATGTTCCTTGATTACTTGCATTGCTCCGGACCGCTGTGAGTGACAGATTGCATTACTTACTTGCATATGTTGCGGTACTTATTGGTGGTTGTTACTTACTTGTATGGAAACATCTGCTGCTACTTGTTCCTTGATTACTTAATTGTATGTTAGGAACGAATGATAGACACTGCTGAAACTGGACAACTGCTGCTGCATGTTCCTTGATTACCTAGGCTACACAAGCGGTACACTGAACACCAACCCAATCTCGATGAAAAAACTAGAAGCAACTAAAGAAGGGTGACGAAGCTTCTTTGCATCCCATAGTGCTGTCTCAAAGTCGATCGTATATTCATAGTTGGCATCAGTGTCTTATAAAAAGAAAATGCTCGAGAAGGTGGATCGCTCAGCACCGCTGTGAGTGACAGATCGAATTACTTACTTACATATGTTTCGGTACTTATTCGTGATTGATACTGACATGTATAGAACATATGCTGCTGCTTGTTCCTTGATTACTTAATTGTATGCTAGTAATGTATGATAGACACTGCTGAAACTGGACAACTGCTGCTGCATGTTCCTTGTTACTTGCATTGCTCAGGACCGCTGTAAGTGACAGATCGCATTACTTTCTTGCATATGTTTCGGTACTTATTGGTGATTGTTACTGACTTGTATGGAAACATCTGATACATATGTTTCGGTACTTATTGGTGATTGTTACTGACTTGTATGGAAACATCTGATGCAGTTTGTTCCTTGATTACTTATATGTATGTTAGGAACGTATGATAGACACTGCTGAAACGGGACAACTGCTGCTGCATGTTCCTTGATTACTTGCATTGCTCAGGACCGCTGAGAGTGACAGATTGCACTACTTACTTGCATATGTTTCGGTACTTATTGGTGATTGTTACTAACTTGTATGGAAACATCTGCTGCTGCTTGTTCCTTGGTTACTTATTTGTATGCAAGGAACGTATGATAGGCACTGCTGAAACTGGATAACTGTTGATGCATGTTCCTTGATTACTTGCATTGCTCAGGGCCGCTGTGAGTGACAGATCGAATTACTTACTTACATATGTTTCGGTACTTATTCGTGATTGATACTGACATGTATGGAACTTATGCTGCTGCTTGTTCCTTGATTACTTAATTGTATGCTAGTAACATATGATAGACACTGCTGAAACTGGATAACTGCTGCTGCATGTTCCTTGTTACTTGCATTGCTCAGGACCACTGTGAGTGACAGATCGTATTAGTTGCTTGCATATGTTTCGGTACTTATTGGTGATTGTTACTGACTTGTATGGAAACATCTGCTACTGCTTGTTCCATGATTAATTAATTGTATGCTAGGAACGTATGATAGAAACTGCTATAACCGGACAACTGCTGCTGCATGTTCCTTGATTACTTGCACTGCTCAGGACCGCTGTGAGTGACAGATTGCACTACTTACTTGCATATGTTTCGGTACTTATTGGTGATTGTTACTAACTTGTATGGAAACATCTGCTGCTGCTTGTTCCTTGGTTACTTATTTGTATGCAAGGAACGTATGATAGGCACTGCTGAAACTGGATAACTGTTGATGCATGTTCCTTGATTACTTGCATTGCTCAGGGCCGCTGTGAGTGACTGATCGAATTACTTACTTACATATGTTTTGGTACTTATTGGTGATTGTTACTGACTTGAATGGAAACATCTTCTGCTGCTTGTTCCTTGATTATTTAATTGTATGTTAGGAACGTATGATAGACACTGCTGAAACTGGACAACTGTTGATGCATGTTCCTTGATTACTTGCATTGCTCAGGACCGCTATGAGTGACAGATTGCATTACTTACTTGCATATGTTTCAGTACTTACTGGTGATTGTTACTGACTTGTATGGAAACATCTGTTGTTGCTTGTTTCATGATTACTTAATTGTATGTTAGGAACATATGATAGACACTGATGAAACTGGACAACTGCTGCCACATGTTCCTTGATTACTTGCATTGCTCCGGACCGCTGTGTTGCATTTTTTACTTGCATATGTTGCGGTACTTATTGGTGGTTGTTACTGACTTGTATGGAAACATCTGCTGCTTGTTCCTTGATTACTTAATTGTATGTTAGGAACGTATGATAGACACTGCTGAAACTGGACAACTGCTGCTGCATGTTCCTTGATTACTTGCATTGCTCAGGACCGCTGTGAGTGACAGATTGCACTACTTACTTGCATATGTTTCGGTACTTATTGGTGATTGTTACTGACTTGTATGGAAACATCAGCTGCTGCTTGTTCCTTGATTACTTAATTGTATGCTAGGAACGTATGATAGACACTGCTGAAACTGGACAACTGCTGCTGCATGTTCCTTGATTACTTGCATTGCTCAGGACTGCTGTGAGTGACAGATTGCACTACTTACTTCCATATGTTTCGGTACTTATTGGTGATTGATACTGACTTTTATGGAAACATCTACTGCTGCTTGTTCCATGATTACTTAATTCTATGCTAGGAACGTATGATAGACACTACTGAAACTGGACAACTGCTGCTGCATGTTCCTTGATTACTTGCACTGCTCAGGTTTCGCTGTGAGTGACAGACTGCATTACTTACATATGTTTCTGTACTTATTGGTGATTGATACTGATTTGTATGGAAACATCTGCTGCTGCTTGTTCCATGATTACTTATTTGTATGCTAGGAATGTATGATAGACACTGCAGAAACTGGACAACCGCTGTTGCATGTTCCCTGATTACTTGCACTGATCAGGACCGCTGTGAGTAACAGATATTGCATTACTTACTTGCATATGTTTCGGTACTTATTGGTGATTGTTACTGACTTGTATGAAACATCTGATGCAGTTTGTTCCTTGATTACTTAATTGTATGCTAGTAACGTATGATAGACACTGCTGTAAGTGGACAACTGCTGCAGCATGTTCCTTCTTACTTGCATTGCTCAGGACCGCTGTGAGTGACAGATTGCATTACTTACTTGCATATGTTTCAGTACTTATTGGTGATTGATACTGACTTGTATGGAAACATCTGCTGCTGCTTGTTCCAAGATTACTTAATTGTATGCTAGGAAAGTATGATAGACACTGCTGTAACTTTTCAACTGTCACACCCTGTTACCCCGGTTGGCAACGTAGCGTGACGTCGCGGAAGCGTAACCATAATCATAATGAACGACCACTATACGGACGTTTTCAAAAATACATCGGTGTAACTTTAAAAGATATAAATGTTTTACATAACCCAAAATGATAAAAAGAAGTTCGCAAGGTACAGAGATTTAAATACATAATTAAATCATCCAAAATAATGCAAATAAATCTCCGAAGGTTTGAAACTGAGTGCGACTCCTTAAATGCGGAAGCTTGAAAATACTACCGATGTGATGGACTTGCCTTAATTTCCTGAAAATATACGCTAAAATACGTCAACAAAATTGTTTGTGAGCTCATAGGTTTACACGTAAATCTGACTTGTATGGACAACAATAATAGAGATTGAATTTATAAAATCATAAATTCCTTGTTATGTATTACATATAAACCATCATGTAACCGAAGCTTAATTTAAAATGAGTTT
Source organism: Centrapalus pauciflorus (assembly GCA_020465985.1). Taxonomy (NCBI): domain Eukaryota; kingdom Viridiplantae; phylum Streptophyta; class Magnoliopsida; order Asterales; family Asteraceae; genus Centrapalus; species Centrapalus pauciflorus. Next base: position 56,394 of record JAANYP010001234.1, on the reverse strand, counting down.
GCCCTGTGCAGTATTCCCATACGTGATACCGTGTGTTGAATATATATGCACCCGCTGTTAGTCAATCCGAACTAACCCGAGTGGGGGACATGACTCCCAATAGATCTATCCACAATATATTCGCGCTTACAAATAAATGCAATTAACGGTTCATGATATCAGGGCTAATGGAACCACATGTGTAATACACAATAGAAATGAAGATATTTCCGTGTCCATATAAAAACGAAGCATGTATTTCATCCCCAAAACATAACAGTGTGAAAATAGGGGCTATTAGAACTCACCGAGCTTGTGATGGCAAAATACGCGCAAAAATGCAAGTTTGCGTTGTTTGATGGGTGATGAAACCGGATGTGTTTAACCGAGTTCTAAATGATAAATAGACTTAATATCTCTAACATATGATAATATGTATATTTATAGATTTTTATGTCTTAAATCACCCAACATTACAAGTTTATAAATAAAACCCACTTAAAACGTCAAGTTTATATATATATATAATTTTCCAGCTTTTTCGGAGGTTTTTCGGCCTACTTTGAGGCTGTTTTTTACCAAGCTCCAAATTGTTTTAGGCTTTGGTTTTAGGACATTAAACTACTATATACAAAGGATTTTTAGAATCAAGAACGGCCATTTTTCGAGATGTTTAGGTTGGTGAAAAAGCTCGTTAAAAACCCTAGGTTGGCCATTTTTGAGCTGTCAAACTTTCGGTTTCCCAAATAATTTCTGGAGGTCTTAAACTGCAAAATAAATTATGAAAACTTCCAGATCTATAGTTAAGACATAGATCTAACTTTTGTGACAAGAATCAACTCATTTTGTTAAGTTATGAATTAGTTATGATTTTTCAAAGTCGATATAAATATTCTGCCGAAAATCCACAGTTTATAAACTTGAGATAACTTATGATTCTTGTTGTTTATTCAAAGACTACTTGTATGAAAGTTATAAAAGTTATAAAACACATATATATCACTTGTTTTCATAATATTAACACTTTTATGATGTGTTCATATATTCATAAACACATTTAAAGAAACAACTTAAAAACAAAAACTAGAAATTTATAAACTTGAGTTTTTATGAAACTTGTTGTTGTTGGTGATTATATATATTATGCAAGACTTATATAAACATAAATGTAAGATGAAATAAGTTGGTATTTACTTACTTTGAAGTGTTTAGAGTATGATTTTGAGTAGAAGTTGAAATCTTTGCAAGATATGCACCAAGAACATTTGAATTTCACCAATAACACTTGAAGAACTTGAAGAAACAAAAAGATGCTACTTTGGTGTTCTTGGTTGCTCTTGGCCTATTTTTTTGAGAGAAAAGATGAGAGGATTTTGATCTTTCAAGGTGTGAATGAAAAGAGAAATGAGTCCTCTATTTATAGAAGAGAATTGGTCTTGCAAATGATGAAAGAAAAGGTGGTGTTTAACACTTTACCAACATGTTGGAAAAGCAGAAAAAGTGAGGAATTCTTTTCAATATTTTTAATGAAAGTCAAAGGTGACACAAAAGTGTGTTCCGCTTTTGTGTTGGCTGATTTTTATGGTATAAAAATGATGTATTTTGGTTTTTATTTTTTTGTATAAAAGTATTTAGAAGGGAAAACTGCACAAAATAGCAACCTACTGTGCATAAAGTTTTTATTACAGCAACCTACCAAAAATTTCGTCCAAAATAGCATCCTACCATCATAACTTTTTTTATTAAAACATTGAACTCTAGAAAATCATTCCATAATAGCAACCGTTGATGACTGGGTGTGGTTGGGTGCTGACTAGGCATCCACGTAAGCTGCCATGTCAGCACCGGGTTTGCGCAAAATAGCAATGTACGCGTAAAATAGCAACGTACTGCGTAAAATAACAATGTACTCCTAAAATTGCAAAATATCACAAAATAGCAATGTATTAATTTTATATATTTTTAACCAAAAACCGAAAATATTTTAATCCTAAATATTTTTATGATCTTAAACTTTAAATTAATTTAATTAACCAAAAAATGTTCGTAAATTTTTTTTCAATCGGTAAAAAATTAAAAATTCAATGTGTTCATCATTTTTTTCGTTCGAAGTATAAAACCAATTTATTTTCTTTTATCCATTCGAATATATAGAAAACTGAAATATTTTGTCATTTGTAATTTTAATTTTTTGAAACGGAAAAAAAACAACTATCCATTAGAATTTTAAACTTTTTTAAACGGGAAAAATCAATGAACCATCATGATTTTTAATTTGTTCAAACGAAAAAAAAAGAACCATTTATATAAAAATAATGATGCATTATATTGGTTTTCAAATTTTTTCGAATGTAAAAAACGACGGAAATTTCATTTTGTAATTATTTCGAACGGAGAAAAATGATCAACCGATCAAAATTTTAATTTTTCCTAATAAAAAATGACGTTGTTCGTATAATATTTAAGACTAAAAATATATAAAATTAATACATTGATATTTTATGATATGTTGCTATTTTATGATATGTTGCTATTTAGCGGTACGTTGCTAATTTGCGCAAACCGGTGCTGACATGGCAGCTTACGTAGATGCCTAGTCAGCACCCAACCACACCCAGTCATCAACGGTTGCTATTATGGAATAATTTTTTTAGAGTTCAATGCTTTAATAAAAAAAGTTAAGATGGTAGGATGCTGTTTTGGACGAATTATTTGGTAGGTTGATGTAATAAAAACTTTATGTACAGTAAGTTGCTATTTTGTGCAGTTTTCCCTATTTAGAATGTATTCTTGTATTTCTCTTTTTATGTAAATTCATAAATACTTTTGGATGCATTGTTTTAATGAATTGTTTTAGTCTTGCATAATTAATGTTAAGTAATTGTATTAGTGTATGATTAGTGTCACTAATCATAATTTAATTATGTACTTAGTTGAATTAATCCTTCATATCGTAAATCGATCGGATTAATTGATTTCCCGATTCATCGCACCGATGAATTTGATTCTAATTGAGTTGAATTTCTTCATGAGCCTTGTTAATCACTTTGATTAATTTCTAATGACCACTGATTAGGTTATAATTGGCTAGTAAATACTGATTAGGTCATAGTCGCTAACCTGGTTTACTGTCGGACGTTACAGTCTCCCCCTGTTAAAGGAATTTCGTCCCGAAATTAGCTCGTGTTCTCCACTGCTTGAGTATTCGAGAACAGATTAGGGTATTTTTCCTGGAACTGATCTTCACGTTCCATCTGACCTTTATTATTGGGATCCGGCTGTGCTTTAGTTTCTTGACTTCTCGGTCCATTATTTCAACCGGCTCTTTGATGAAGCGAAGTTTATCAGTTAGCTGGATCTCTTCCAAGGGGGTAACAAGTGTCTCCTCTAACAAACACTTCTTCTTATTCGATACATGGAAGGTATTGTGCATGCTGCTAAGCTCTGGTGGTAACTCTAAAAGATAAGCTATGAGTCCAATTCCCTTTAAGACTTTGCAATGCCAATGTATCAAGGGTTTAGTTTTCACTTATTTTCCTAATCGTATTACACCCTTCCATGGCGAGAATTTCATTAGTACTCGTTCTCCTAATTAGAACTCAAGGGATTTTCTCCCTACATCTGCATAACTTTCTGACAATTGCGGGCAACTTTTAGTCAGTTCCGCATCTGTACTATCTTTTCGGTAGTTTCGTGAATGATCTTAGGGCTAGTGATTTGGCTATTTCCTACTTCTCCCGATAAATCGGCGATCGACACTTTCACTCGCAGAGGGCCTCAAACAGAGCTGCTTTAATACTCGAGTGATGGCTATTTGTAGTATGATAATTCCACTAAGGCAAATGAGTATCCATTACACATGCTCTTAATGTATGTTCTAGGGTTTCGATCGTTCTATTATTCTGACCATTGGTCTGAGGGTGATATGTGGTACTCTTGTCCATGTTTGTATCCAAAGCTTGCTGTAATAGTTGCCAAAAACTTAGATGTAGATCTGCTAGCCATATCCGAAATGATTATAATAGGCACTCCGTGTCCGGAGACGACTTCCTTGAGGTACGTTTGGACTAGCTTATTCATCCTGATGCTCTCCTTGATTGATAGGAATGCACGGATTTTGTTAGGCGGTCGACTATTACTCAAATGGTTTCTTATGTTTGTCTTAACTTTGGAGCATGTTAGGAATTTGTTGACATATGTGGCAATGTCATCCTTCATGATAGGCCACCCGTATAGCTCCTTAAGGTCATGATACATTTTATCGGATCCGGGATGAACGACATATCTTGATTTGTGTCCGTCAACCGTAACTAGTTTTCTTACTCTATCAAAACAGGGTAACCAGACTCTATTCGTGAAGTATCAATTTCCATTAACCCTTATCCCAAACTATTTATCCATTCTGTGCAGGGCTTTATTTTTCATATTTTCCTCCTTAACAACTTCATGAACTAAGAAAAAAGGGTTTGGTTGAGTGGTTATAACTAGGGCTGCTACTCTTAACGACTTAACTCATTTCTTTCAGCTATGAGCGTCTGCAACCACATTAGTTTTCCTCAGGTCATAACGAATCTCACAATTGCAATCACTTATTAGCTCTATCAATGATGTTACCTCATATTTGACTCTTTCTGGTTCAAGATGTGTTGGAGGCTCTTATAGTCCGTGAGTGTAATACACTTCTTACCGTACAACTAATGTCTTCAAGTCTTAAGGGTAAGGACTACTGCCCCAAGATCTAGATCATGCGTTGTGTAATTCACCTAGTGAAGCTTAAGTTTTCTTAAAGTATAAGTTATGACCCTATCTTTCTATATCAACCCATTGTGTGAAGCATTACAGTAATCTACAAATTTCTTGCTTCTCTTGGATAAAATAAGCGCGCTGCACAGGTTGTGCTTTAATAACAGATATGATGTCTCCTGATCATCGCCCCAATCATACTTAATGTCTTTTCGGGTTAGTTTTGTTAGAGCTTCGGTGATCTTTGATAAATTTTTGATAATTGCCTATAATAAGTGGCAAGTCTTAAGGACTGTCGTATCTCTATGGGGGTTCTAAGAGTTGACCAATTCCTGATAACCTCGATATTTGTGGGGTCGACTTGGATCCTTTTACTATTGATCACATGACCGAGAAATCTTACAAAAGTCAAACTTAGAAAGCTTGGCATATAATTGTTCTTTCTTCAACAACTCTAGAATCAGTCTTAAATGTTTGCTCGTGCCCCTCCTTGTTTCGTGAGTAGATTAAAAGTCATTCATGAATACAATCACGAATTTGTCTAGATAAGGTTTGCACACCCGATGAGGTCCATGAGTACCGTTGGGGACACTGGTTAATCCAAATGGCATTAATAGGAATTTATGATGACCGAAACGGAATCTGAAAGCTGTCTTTGGGATATCTTTCTTGCGAACTCTAACCTGATGATAACCAGACCTTAGGTCGATCTTCGAATAGAAGCTTAATTCTTGGAGTTTGGTCAAACAAGTCATTGATCCTTGTGAGCGGGTATCGATTCTTTTAGTTTATTTAGCTCTTGGTAATTGATGCACATTTTGAAGGTTCCATCCTTCTTCTTTATGAACAGAACTGGAGCTCCTCTAATACGAGGAACTCGGTTTGATAAACCCTTTATTTAAGAGTTCCTACAGTTGGTTGGACGATTCTTACACTATTGATGGGGCTATCGGCATGGTACTCGAGCCACTGGTACCGCACTTGATACTAGGCCGATTTTGTTGAATTTGACTTGCCTCGATTTTGGGAGTTCAGGTAAGTGTTTTGGAAAAACTTTGGGGTAACCATAAATAATAAGGATATTTTCGAGCCGCTTTCCCTTTGGCTCCCTCTCTATCAACACTTCAGGGTCCTAATGCTAGAGATGATGCTTACTTTGGTATTTCTTGCTTTGCCTTGGACAGTAAGGACCTTCTTGTTGGCTAAAGGTATATGAACCGTCTTCTTGTTGCACACTATTTCCGCACGATTTTTCGATAGTCTATCCATGCCTATGACCACGTCAAAACTTCTCAGAGAGTCGGCCTACAAATTCTAAGGAGCATCCTTGACTTATATTATTTGTCTTACGCGTCTTACTGTCAACAACCTTAATAACGTAAGTGACACTTAATGGTGTAAGAATGGAATTTATCTGCTTACTGTACTTAGTGGATATAAAGCTCCTATCAGTATGAGTATCAAATAGTAGAAATGCATAAGTGGTATCTATTGGGATAACAGGATAAGTCTATGGTTTGAAATTTCTTAGGCAGATTATCGTACTACATATCCTCATGCACATAGTTATAGAAAAAACTTAGTTCTTCATTAAAATGCTTGATACCTAATCTTTGTACATGATATGGTCGGGATTTTTTTTTGTTAAATTTTCAAGCTTTACATACCTAAACATACATCCAATAGTAAAACCTAGAGAAATACTATAAAATGGTAGAAAGGTACTATGTATGAGATGCCTCCGGGGTTTCCTCGTACTCCAGAGCATTAAGTCATTGGGTTAGTTCTGCACTACGGGTTTTGTGCTCTGCTAGGTGCTGTCACAATTCGTCGATTCCGTCTTATTGAATCTTCTGGGTATTCTGGTTGGCCCAAGGTTTATTGGTGGTTTGTATTGTCTCCTGCTTAATCCATGCAAAGGTCTCACTGAGCTCTTGGTGGATTTTGTCGTAACTGGGGGTCGTGTCTGGCGACCCTTGCCACCAACAGAGGCATCATTTGTTACGTAGGTTTCTGGGTAAGTGTCGGCACTTGAGAGGAAGATGGTGTTCCGACTTGAAACTGGCTTTGGATCTCCTCCTCGTTTCTCCACCTTTGGAGAGTGTGAGGCGTCCATCCCCAGTGTCTTTTGTTCGCCTGTCGTTACAGCAGCGGGCTTGGCTGATGAGTAGGTACCGGGATAGACTCCGGTTGTGCCAGTCACACCCTTTTCCTAGGGGTGAACTTCTTCGATGTTCCATTGGGATGGTTTCAGTGGTGGTAATGGTGGAGCAATTTATGCCGCAGGGTCACACTTGCCCTCCTTGTGTTTTGACGGGTCCATTACATCGTCATTGATTGGGTCTAGGTGGGTTCCAATCCAAAGTACACCTCAGTGTCACCTTGGCTTCATTGTTCCATGGGTGGGTATTCATCCTCAGATTCAAAGAGGATAATAACCGTATTGTTTGACATGTTTCTGTCATCAGGGTCCATATATATGTTCACAGTTGTTGAAGCAAGAAAGTTTAGTTTTTTTTTTGTAACAGTTATAGTCTAGGTAACTAATGCAACCTAGTTCACTATAACTATGGCTCTGATACCAATCTGTCACACCCTGTTACCCTGGTTGGCAACGTAGCGTGACGTCGCGGAAGTGTAACCATAATCATAATGAACGACCACTATATGGACGTTTTCAAAAATACATCGGTGTAACTTTAAAAGATATAAATGTTTTACATAACCCAAAATGATAAAAAGAAGTTCGCAAGGTACAGAGATTTAAATACATAATTAAATCATCCAAAATAATGCAAATAAATCTCCGAAGGTTTGAAACTGAATGCGACTCCTTAAATGTGGAAGCTTGAAAATACTACCGATGTGATGTACTTGCCTTAATTTCCTGAAAATACACGCTAAAATACGTCAACAAAATTGTTGGTGAGCTCATAGGTTTACAAGTAAATCTGACTTGTATGGACAACAATAATAGAGATTGAATTTATAAAATCATAAATTCCTTGTTATGTATTACATATAAATCATCATGCAACCGAAGCTTAATTTAAAATGAGTTTGCCCTGTGCAGTATTCCCATACGTAATACCGTGTGTTGAATATATATGCACCCGCTGTTAGTCAATCCGAACTAACCCGAGTGGGGGACATGACTCCCAATAGATCTATCCACAATATATTCGCGCTTACAAATAAATGCAATTAACGGTTCATGATATCAGGGCTAATGGAACCACATGTGTAATACATAATAGAAATGAAGATATTTCCGTGTCCATATAAAAACGAAGCATGTATTTCATCCCCAAAACATAACAGTGTGAAAATAGGGGCTATGAGAACTCACCGAGCTTGTGATGGCAAAATACGCGCAAAAATGCAAGTTTGCGTTGTTTGATGGGTGATGAAACCGGATGTGTTTAACCGAGTCCTAAATGATAAATAGACTTAATATCTCTAACATATGATAATATGTTTATTTATAGATTTTTATGTCTTAAATCACCCAACATTACAAGTTTATAAATAAAACCCACTTAAAACGTCAAGTTTGTATATATATAATTTTCCAGCTTTTTCGGAGGTTTTTCGGCCTACTTTGAGGCTGTTTTTGACCAAGCTCCAAAATGTTTTAGGCTTTGGTTTTCTAGGACATTAAACTACTATATACAAAGGATTTTTAGAATCAAGAACGGCCATTTTTCGAGATGTTTAGGTTTGTGAAAAAGCTCGTTAAAACCCTAGGTTGGCCATTTTTGAGCTGTCAAACTTTCGGTTTCCCAAATAATTTCTGGAGGTCTTAAACTGCAAAATAAATTATGAAAACTTCCAGATCTATAGTTAAGACATAGATCTAACTTTTGAGACAAGAATCAACTCATTTTGATAAGTTATGAATTAGTTATGATTTTTCAAAGTCGATATAAATTTTCTGCCGAAAATCCGCAGTTTATAAACTTGAGATAACTTATGATTCTTGTTGTTTATTCAAAGACTACTTGTATGAAAGTTATAAAAGTTATAAAACACATATATATCACTTGTTTTCATAATATTAACACTTTTATGATGTGTTCATATATTCATAAACACATTTAAAGAAACAACTTAAAAACAAAAACTAGAAATTTATAAACTTGAGTTTTTATGAAACTTGTTGTTGTTGGTGATTATATATATTATGCAAGACTTATATAAACATAAATGTAAGATGAAATAAGTTAGTATTTACTTACTTTGAAGTGTTTAGAGTATGATTTTGAGTAGAAGTTGAAATCTTTGCAAGATATGCACCAAGAACATTTGAATTTCACCAATAACACTTGAAGAACTTGAAGAAACAAAAAGATGCAACTTTGGTGTTCTTGGTTGCTCTTGGCCTATTTTTTTTGAGAGAAAAGATGAGAGGATTTTGATCTTTTAAGGTGTGAATGAAAAGAGAAATGACTCCCCTATTTATAGAAGAGAATTGGTCTTGCAAATGATGAAAGAAAAGGTGGTGTTTAACACTTTACCAACATGTTGGAAAAGTAGAAAAAGTGAGGAATTCTTTTCAATATTTTTAATGAAAGTCAAAGGGGACACAAAAGTGTGTTCCGCTTTTGTGTTGGCTGATTTTTATGGTATAAAAATGATGTATTTTGGTTTTTATTTTTTTGTATAAAAGTATTTAGAATGTATTCTTGTATTTCTCTTTTTATGTAAATTCATAAATACTTTTGGATGCATTGTTTTAATGAATTGTTTTAGTCTTGCATAATTAATGTTAAGTAATTGTATTAGTGTATGATTAGTGTCACTAATCATAATTTAGTTGAGTTAATCCTTCATATCGTAAATCGATCGGATTAATTGATTTCCCGATTCATCGCACCCATTAATTTGATTCTAATTGAGTTGAATTTCTTCATGAGCCTTGTTAATCACTTTGATTAATTTCTAATGATCACTGATTAGGTTATAATTGGCTAGTAAATACTGATTAGGTCATAGTCGCTAACCTGGTTTACTGTCGGATGTTACAACAACTGCTGCTGCATGTTCCTTGATTACTTGCACTGCTCAGGACCGCTGTGAGTGAAAGACTGCATTACTTACTTACATATGTTTCGGTACTTATTCGTGATTGATACTGACATGTATGGAACATAGGCTGCTGCTTGTTCCTTGATTACTTAATTGTATGCTAGTAACGTATGATAGATACTGCTGAAACTGGACAACTGCTGCTGCATGTTCCTTGTTACTGGCATTGCTCAGGACCGCTGTGAGTGACAGATCGCATCACTTGCTTGCATATGCTTCGGTACTTATTGGTGATTGTTACTGACTTGTATGGAAATATCTGCTGCTGCTTGTTCCATGATTACTTAATTGTATGCTAGGAACGTATGGTAGACACTGCTGAAACTGGACAACTGCTGCTGCATGTTCCTTGATTACTCGCACTGCTCAAGACCGTTGTGAGTGACAGACTGCATTACTTACTTACATATGTTTCGATACTTATTCGTGATTGACACTGACTTGTATGGAAACATCTGCTGTTGCTTGTTCCATGATTGCTTAATTGTATGTTAGGAACATATGATAGACACTGATGAAACTAGACAACTGCTGCTGCATGTTCCTTGATTACTTGCATTGGTCTGGACCGCTGTGAGTGACAGATTGCATTACTTACTTCCATATGTCGCGGTACTTATTGGTGGTTGTTACTTACTTGTATGGAAACATCTGCTGCTGCTTGTTCCTTGATTACTTAATTGTATGTTAGGAACGTATGATAGACACTGCTGAAACTGGACAACTGTTGATGCATGTTCCTTGATTTCTTGCATTGCTCAGGACCGCTATGAGTGACAGATTGCATTACTTACTTTCATATGTTTCGGTACTTATTGGTGATTGTTACTGACTTGTATGGAAACATCTGCTTTTGCTTGTTCCATGATTACTTAATTGTATGTTAGGAACATATGATAGACACTAATGAAACTGGACAACTGCTGCTGCATGTTCTTTGATTACTTGCATTGCTCCGGACCGCTGTGAGTGACAGATTGCATTACTTACTTGCATATGTTGCGGTACTTATTGGTGGTTGTTACTTACTTGTATGGAAACATCTGCTGCTGCTTGTTCCTTGATTACTTAATTGTATGTTAGGAACGAATGATAGACACTGCTGAAACTGGACAACTGCTGCTGCATGTTCCTTGATTACTTAGGCTACACAAGCGGTACACTGAACACCATCCCAATCTCGATGAAAAAAGTAGAAGCAACTAAAGAAGGGTGACGAAGCTTCTTTGCATCCCATAGTGCTGTCTCAAATTCGATCGTATATTCATAGTTGGCATCAGTGTCTTATAAAAAGAAAATGCTCGAGAAGGTGGATCGCTCAGGACCGCTGTGAGTGACAGATTGAAGGTACTTATTCGTGATTGATACTGACATGTATAGAACATATGCTGCTGCTTGTTCCTTGATTACTTAATTGTATGCTAGTAACGTATGATAGACACTGCTGAAACTGGACAACTGCTGCTGCATGTTCCTTGTTACTTGCATTGCTCAGGACCGCTGTGAGTGACAGATCGCATTACTTGCTTGCATATGTTTCGGTACTTATTGGTGATTGTTACTGACTTGTATGGAAACATCTGATGCATATGTTTCGGTACTTATTGGTGATTGTTACTGACTTGCATGGAAACATCTGATACAGTTTGTTCCTTGATTACTTATATGTATGTTAGGAGCGTATGATAGACACTGCCTAAACTGGACAACTGCTGCTGCATGTTCCTTGATTACTTGCATTGCTCAGGACCGCTGAGATTGACAGATTGCACTACTTACTTGCATATGTTTCGGTACTTATTGGTGATTGTTACAAACTTGTATGGAAACATCTGCTGATGCATGTTCCTTGATTAGTTGCATTGCTCAGGGCCGCTGTGAGTGACAGATCGAATTACTTACTTACATATGTTTCGGTACTTATTCGTGATTGATACTGACATGTATGGAACTTATGCTGCTGCTTGTTCCTTGATTACTTAATTGTATGCTAGTAACGTATGATAGACACTGCTGAAACTGGACAACTGCTGTTGCATGTTCCTTGTTACTTGCATTGCTTAGGACCGCTGTGAGTGACAGATCGCATTACTTGCTTGCATATGTTTGGGTACTTATTGGTGAATGTTACTGACTTGTATGGAAACATCTGCTGCTGCTTGTTCCATGATTACTTAATTGTATGCTAGGAACGTATGATAGACACTGCTATAACTGGACAACTGCTGCTGCATGTTCCTTGATTACTTGTACTGCTCTGGACCGCTGTGAGTGACAGATTGCAGTACTTACTTACATATGTTTCTGTACTTATTGGTGATTGTTACTGACTTGAATGGAAACATCTGCTGCTGCTTGTTCCTTGATTACTTAATTGTATGTTAGGAACGTATGATAGACATTGCTGAACCTGGACAACTGTTGAGGCATGTTCCTTGATTACTTGCATTGCTCAGGACCGCTATTAGTGACAGATTGCATTACTTACTTGCATATGTTTCGGTACTTATTGGTGATTGTTACTAACTTGTTTGGAAACATCTGTAGTTGCTTGTTCCATGATTACTTAATTGTATGTTAGGAACATATGATAGACACTGATGAAACTGGACAACTGCTGATGCATGTTCCTTGATTACTTGCATTGCTCCGTACCGCTGTGAATGACAGATTGCATTACTTACTTGCATATGTTGCGGTACTTATTGGTGGTTGTTACTGAATCGTATGGAAACATCTGCTGCTGCTTGTTCCTTGATTACTTAATTGTATGTTAGGAATGTATGATAGACACTGATGAAACTGCACAACTGCTGCTGCATGTTCCTTGATTACTTGCATTGCTCAGGACTGCTGTGAGTGACAGATGGCACTACTTACTTGCATATGTTTCGGTACTTATTGGTGATTGATACTGACTTGTATGGAAACATCTACTGCTGCTGTTCCATGATTACTTAATTGTATGCTAGGAACGTATGATACACACTGCTGAAACTGGACAACTGCTGCTGCATGTTCCTTGATTACTTGCACTGCTCAGCTTTCGCTGTGAGTGACAGGTTGCATTACTTACTTGCATATGTTGCGGTACTTATTGGTGGTTGTTACTGACTTGTATGGAAACATTTAAAGCATATGTTTCGGTACTTATTTGTGATTGTTACTGACTTGTATTAAAACATCTGATGGAGTTTGTTCCTTGATTACTTATATGTATGTTAGGAACGTATGATAGACACTGCTGAAACTGGACAACTGCTGCTGCATGTTCCTTGATTACTTGCATTGCTCAGGACCGCTGAGAGTGACAGATTGCAATACTTACTTGCATATGTTTCGGTACTTATTGGTGATTGTTACAAACTTGTATGGAAACATCTGCTGCTGCTTGTTCCTTGGTTACTAATTTGTATGCAAGGAACGTATGATAGGCACTGCTGAAACTGGACAACTGTTGATGCATGTTCCTTGATTAGTTGCATTGCTCAGGGCTGCTGTGAGTGACAGATCGAATTACTTACTTACATATGTTTCGGTACTTATTTGTGATTGATACTGTCATGTATGGAACTTATGCTGCTGCTTGTTCCTTGATTACTTAATTGTATGCTAGTAACGTATGATAGACACTGCTGAAACTGGACAACTGCTGTTGCATGTTCCTTGTTACTTGCATTGCTTAGGACCACTGTGAGTGACAGATCGCATTACATGCTTGCATATGTTTCGGTACTTATTGGTGAATGTTACTGACTTGTATGTAAACATCTGCTGCTTGTTCCATGATTACTTAATTGTATGCTAGGAACGTATGATAGACACTGCTGAAACTGGACAACTGCTGTTGCATGTTCCTTGATTACTTGCACTGCTCAGCTCTCGCTGTCAGTGACAGATTGCATTACTTACTTGCATATGTTGCGGTACTTATTGGTGGTTGTTACTGACTTGTATGGAAACATCTAATGCATATGTTTCGGTACTTATTCGTGATTGTTACTGACTTGTATTGAAACATCTGATGGAGTTTGTTCCTTTATTACTTATATGTATGTTAGGAACGTATGATAGACACTGCTGAAACTGGACAACTGCTGCTGCATGTTCCTTGATTACTTGCATTGCTCAGGACCGCTAAGAGTGACAGATTGCACTACTTACTTGCATATGTTTCGGTACTTATTGGTGATTGTTACAAACTTGTATGGAAACATCTGCTGCTGCTTGTTCCTTTGTTACTAATTTGTATGCAAGGAACGTATGATAGGCATTGCTGAAACTGGACAACTGTTGATGCATGTTCCTTGATTAGTTGCATTGCTCAGGGCCGCTGTGAGTGACAGATCGAATTACTTACTTACATATGTTTCGGTACTTATTCGTGATTGATACTGACATGTATGGAACTTATGCTGCTGCTTGTTCCTTGATTACTTAATTGTATGCTAGTAACGTATGATAGACACTGCTGAAACTGGACAACTGCTGTTGCATGTTCCTTGTTACTTGCATTGCTTAGGACCGCTGTGAGTGACAGATCGCATTACTTGCTTGCATATGTTTCGGTACTTATTGGTGAATGTTACTGACTTGTATGGAAACATTTGCTGCTGCTTGTTCCATGATTACTTAATTGTATGCTAGGAACGTATGATAGACATTGCTATAACTGGACAACTGCTGCTGAATGTTCCTTGATTACTTGTACTGCTCAGGACCGCTGTGAGTGATAGATTGCATTACTTACTTACATAAGTTTCGGTACTTATTGGTGATTGTTACTTACTTGAATGGAAACATCTGTTGCTGCTTGTTCCTTGATTACTTAATTGTATGTTAGGAACGTATGATAGACACTGCTGAACCTGGACAACTGTTGATGCATGTTCCTTGATTACTTGCATTGCTCAGGGCCGCTATTAGTGACAGATTGCATTACTTACTTGCATATGTTTCGGTACTTATTGGTGATTGTTACTAACTTGTTTGGAAACATCTGTTGTTGCTTGTTCCATGATTACTTAATTGTATGTTAGGAACATATGATAGACACTGATGAAACTGGACAACTGCTGATGCATGTTCCTTGATTACTTGCATTCCTCCGGACCGCTGTGAATGACAGATTGCATTACTTACTTGCATATGTTGCGGTACTTATTGGTGGTTGTTACTGTATTGTATGGAAACATCTGCTGCTGCTTGTTCCTTGATTACTTAATTGTATGTTAGGAATGTATGATAGACACTGATGAAACTGCACAACTGCTGCTGCATGTTCCTTGATTACTTGCATTGCTCAGGACTGCTGTGAGTGACAGATTGCACTACTTACTTGCATATGTTTCGGTACTTATTGGTGATTGATACTGACTTGTATGGAAACATCTACTGCTGCTTGTTCCATGATTACTTAATTGTATGCTAGGAACGTATGATAGACACTGCTGAAACTGGACAACTGTTGCTGCATGTTCCTTGATTACTTGCACTGCTCAGCTTTCGCTGTGAGTGACAGATTGCATTACTTACTTGCATATGTTGCGGTACTTATTGGTGGTTGTTACTGACTTGTATGGAAACATCTAATGCATATGTTTCGGTACTTATTTGTGACTGTTACTGACTTGTATTGAAACGTCTGATGGAGTTTGTTCCTTGATTACTTATATGTATGTTAGGAACGTATGATAGACACTGCTGAAACTGGACAACTGCTGCTGCATGTTCTTTGATTACTTGCATTGCTCAGGACCGCTGAGAGTGACAGATTGCACTACTTACTTGCATATGTTTCGGTACTTATTGGTGATTGTTACAAACTTGTATGGAAACATCTGCTGCTGCTTGTTCCTTGGTTACTAATTTGTATGCAAGGAACGTATGATAGGCACTGCTGAAACTGGACAACTGTTGATGCATGTTCCTTGATTAGTTGCATTGCTCAGGGCCGCTGTGAGTGACAGATCGAATTACTTACTTACATATGTTTCGGTACTTATTCATGATTGATACTGACATGTATGGAACTTAAGCTACTGCTTGTTCCTTGATTACTTAATTGTATGCTAGTAACGTATGATAGACACTGCTGAAACTGGACAACTGCTGTTGCATGTTCCTTGTTACTTGCATTGCTTAGGACCGCTGTGAGTGACAGATCGCATTACTTGCTTGCATATGTTTCGGTACTTATTGGTGAATGTTACTGACTTGTATGGAAACATCTGCTGCTGCTTGTTCCATGATTACTTAATTGTATGCTAGATACGTATGATAGACACTGCTATAACTGGACAACTGCTGCTGCATGTTCCTTGATTACTTGTACTGCTCAGGACCGCTGTGAGTGACAGATTGCATTACTTACTTTCATATGTTTCGGTACTTATTGGTGATTGTTACTGACTTGAATGGAAACATCTGCTGCTGCTTGTTCCTTGATTACTTAATTGTATGTTAGGAACGTATGATAGACACTGCTGAACCTGGACAACTGTTGGTGCATGTTCCTTGATTACTTGCATTGCTTAGGACCGCTATTAGTGACAGATTGCATTACTTACTTGCATATGTTTCGGTACTTATTGGTGATTGTTACTAACTTGTTTGGAAACATCTGCTGTTGCTTGTTCCATGATTACTTAATTGTATATTAGGAACATATGATAGACACTGATGAAACTGGACAACTGCTGATGCATGTTCCTTGATTACTTGCATTGCTCCAGACCGCTGTGAATGACAGATTGCATTACTTACTTGCATATGTTGCGGTACTTATTGGTGGTTGTTACTGAATTGTATGGAAACATTTGCTGCTTGTTCCTTGATTACTTAATTGTATGTTAGGAATGTATGATAGACACTGATGAAACTGCACAACTGCTGCTGCATGTTCCTTGATTACTTGCATTGCTCAGGACTGCTGTGAGTGACAGATTGCACTACTTGCATATGTTTCGGTACTTATTGGTGATTGATACTGACTTGTATGGAAACATCTACTGCTGCTTGTTCCATGATTACTTAATTGTATGCTAGGAACGTATGATAGACACTACTGAAACTGGACAACTGCTGCTGCATGTTCCTTGATTACTTGCGCTGCTCAGCTTTCGCTGTGAGTGACAGATGGCATTACTTACTTGCATATGTTGCGGTACTTATTGGTGGTTGTTACTGACTTGTATGGAAACATCTAATGCATATGTTTCGGTACTTATTTGTGACTGTTACTGACTTGTATTGAAACGTCTGATGGAGTTTGTTCCTTGATTACTTATATGTATGTTAGGAACGTATGATAAACACTGCTGAAACTGGACAACTGCTGCTGCATGTTCCTTGATTACTTGCATTGCTCAGGACCGCTGACAGTGACAGATTGCACTACTTACTTGCATATGTTTCGGTACTTATTGGTGATTGTTACAAACTTGTATGGAAACATCTGCTGCTGCTTGTTCCTTGGTTACTAATTTGTATGCAAGGAACGTATGATAGGCACTGCTGAAACTGGACAACTGTTGATGCATGTTCCTTGATTAGTTGCATTGCTCAGGGCCGCTGTGAGTGACAGATCGAATTACTTACTTACATATGTTTCGGTACTTATTCGTGATTGATACTGACATGTATGGAACTTAAGCTGCTGCTTGTTCCTTGATTACTTAATTGTATGCTAGTAACGTATGATAGACACTGCTGAAACTGGACAACTGCTGTTGCATGTTCCTTGTTACTTGCATTGCTTAGGACCGCTGTGAGTGACAGATCGCATTACTTGCTTGCATATGTTTCGGTACTTATTGTTGAATGTTACTGACTTGTATGGAAACATCTGCTGCTGCTTGTTCCATGATTACTTAATTGTATGCTAGGAACGTATGATAGACACTGCTATAACTGGACAACTGCTGCTGCATGTTCCTTGATTACTTGTACTGCTCAGGACCGCTGTGAGTGACAGATTGCATTACTTACTTTCATATGTTTCGGTACTTATTGGTGATTGTTACTGACTTGAATGGAAACATCTGCTGCTGCTTGTTCTTTGATTACTTAATTGTATGTTAGGAACGTATGATAGACACTGCTGAACCTGGACAACTGTTGATGCATGTTCCTTGATTACTTGCATTGCTTAGGACCGCTATTAGTGACAGATTGCATTACTTACTTGCATATGTTTCGGTACTTATTGGTGATTGTTACTAACTTGTTTGGAAACATCTGCTGTTGCTTGTTCCATGATTACTTAATTGTATGTTAGGAACATATGATAGACACTGATGAAACTGGACAACTGCTGATGCATGTTCCTTGATTACTTGCATTGCTCCAGACCGCTGTGAATGACAGATTGCATTACTTACTTGCATATGTTGCGGTACTTATTGGTGGTTGTTACTGAATTGTATGGAAACATCTGCTGCTTGTTCCTTGATTACTTAATTGTATGTTAGGAATGTATGATAGACACTGATGAAACTGCACAACTGCTGCTGCATGTTCCTTGATTACTTGCGTTGCTCAGGACTGCTGTGAGTGACAGATTGCACTACTTACTTGCATATGTTTCGGTACTTATTGGTGATTGATACTGACTTGTATGGAAACATCTACTGCTGCTTGTTCCATGATAACTTAATTGTATGCTAGGAACGTATGATAGACACTGCTGAAACTGGACAACTGCTGCTGCATGTTCCTTGATTACTTGCACTGCTCAGCTTTCGCTGTGAGTGACAGATTGCATTACTTACTTGCATATGTTGTGGTACTTATTGGTGGTTGTTACTGACTTGTATGGAAACATCTAATGCATATGTTTCGGTACTTATTTGTGACTGTTACTGACTTGTATTGAAACGTCTGATGGAGTTTGTTCCTTGATTACTTATATGTATGTTAGGAACGTATGATAGACACTGCTGAAACTGGACAACTGCTGCTGCATGTTCCTTGATTACTTGCATTGCTCAGGACCGCTGAGAGTGACAGATTGCACTACTTACTTGCATATGTTTCGGTACTTATTGGTGATTGTTACTAACTTGTTTGGAAACATCTGCTGTTGCTTGTTCCATGATTACTTAATTGTATGTTAGAAACATATGATAGACACTGATGAAACTCGACAACTGCTGATGCATGTTCCTTGATTACTTGCATTCCTCCGGACCGCTGTGAATGACAGATTGCATTACTTACTTGCATATGCTGCGGTACTTATTGGTGGTTGTTACTGAATTGTATGGAAACATTTGCTGCTGCTTGTTCCTTGATTACTTAATTGTATGTTAGGAATGTATGATAGACACTGATGAAACTGCACAACTGCTGCTGCATGTTCCTTGATTACTTGCATTGCTCAGGACTGCTGTGAGTGACAGATTGCACTACTTACTTGCATATGTTTCAGTACTTATTGGTGATTGATACTGACTTGTATGGAAACATCTAGTGCTGCTTGTTCCATGATTACTTAATTGTATGCTAGGAACGTATGATAGACACTGCTGAAACTGGACAACTGCTGCTGCATGTTCCTAGATTACTTGCACTGCTCAGCTTTCGCTGTGAGTGACAGATTGCATTACTTACTTGCATATGTTGCGGTACTTATTGGTGGTTGTTACTGACTTGTATGGAAACATCTAATGCATATGTTTCGGTACTTATTTGTGACTGTTACTGACTTGTATTGAAACGTCTGATGGAGTTTGTTCCTTGATTACTTATATGTATGTTAGGAACGTATGATAGACACTGCTGAAACTGGACAACTGCTGCTGCATGTTCCTTGATTACTTGCATTGCTCAGGACCGCTGAGAGTGACAGATTGCACTACTTACTTGCATATGTTTCGGTACTTATTGGTGATTGTTACAAACTTGTATGGAAACATCTGCTGCTGCTTGTTCCTTGGTTACTAATTTGTATGCAAGGAACGTATGATAGGCACTGCTGAAACTGGACAACTGTTGATGCATGTTCCTTGATTAGTTGCATTGCTCAGGGCCGCTGTGAGTGGCAATCGAATTACTTACTTACATATGTTTCGGTACTTATTGGTGAATGTCACTGACTAGTATGGAAACATCTGCTGCTGCTTGTTCCATGATTACTTAATTGTATGCTAGGAACGTATGATAGACACTGCTATAACTGGTTGCTGCTTCATGTTCCTTGATTACTTGTACTGCTCAGGACCGCTGTGAGTGACAGATTGCATTACTTACTTACATATGTTTCGGTACTTATTGGTGATTGTTACTGACTTGAATGGAAACATCTGCTGCTGCTTGTTCCTTGATTACTTAATTGTATGTTAGGAACGTATGATAGACACTGCTGAACCTGGACAACTGTTGATGCATGTTCCTTGATTACTTGCATTGCTCAGGACCGCTATTAGTGACAGATTGCATTACTTACTTGCATATGTTTCGGTACTTATTGGTGATTGTTACTAACTTGTTTGGAAACATCTGCTGTTGCTTGTTCCATGATTACTTAATTGTATGTTAGGAACATATGATAGACACTGATGAAACTGGACAACTGCTGATGCATGTTCCTTGATTACTTGCATTGCTCCAGACCGCTGTGAATGACAGATTGCATTACTTACTTGCATATGTTGCGGTACTTATTGGTGGTTGTTACTGAATTGTATGGAAACATCTGCTGCTGCTTGTTCCTTGATTACTTAATTGTATGTTAGGAATGTATGATAGACACTGATGAAACTGCACAACTGCTGCTGGCGTGTTCCTTGATTACTTGCATTGCTCAGGACTGCTTGTGAGTGACAGATTGCACTACTTACTTGCATATGTTTCGGTACTTATTAGTGATTGATACTGACTTGTATGGAAACATCTACTGCTGCTTGTTCCATGATTACTTAATTGTATGCTAGGAACGTATGATAGACACTGCTGAAACTGGACAACTGCTGCTGCATGTTCCTTGATTACTTGCACTGCTCAGCTTTCGCTGTGAGTGACAGATTGCATTACTTACTTGCCTATGTTGCGGTACTTATTGGTGGTTGTTACTGACTTGTATGGAAACATCTAATGCATATGTTTCGGTACTTATTTGTGACTGTTACTGACTTGTATTGAAACGTCTGATGGAGTTTGTTCCTTGATTACTTATATGTATGTTAGGAACGTATGATAGACACTGCTGAAACTGGACAACTGCTGCTGCATGTTCCTTGATTACTTGCATTGCTTAGGACCGCTGTGAGTGACAAATCGCATTACTTGCTTGCATATGTTTCGGTACTTATTGGTGAATGTTACTGACTAGTATGGAAACATCTGCTGCTGCTTGTTCCATGATTACTTAATTGTATGCTAGGAACGTATGATAGACACTGCTATAACTGGTTGCTGCTTCATGTTCCTTGATTACTTGTACTGCTCAGGACCGCTGTGGGTGACAGATTGCATTACTTACTTACATATGTTTCGGTACTTATTGGTGATTGTTACTGACTTGAATGGAAACATCTGCTGCTGCTTGTTCCTTGATTACTTAATTGTATGTTAGGAACGTATGATAGACACTGCTGAACCTGGACAACTGTTGATGCATGTTCCTTGATTACTTGCATTGCTCAGGACCGCTATTAGTGACAGATTGCATTACTTACTTGCATATGTTTCGGTACTTATTGGTGATTGTTACTAACTTGTTTGGAAACATCTGCTGTTGCTTGTTCCATGATTACTTAATTGTATGTTAGGAACATATGATAGACACTGATGAAACTGGACAACTGCTGATGCATGTTCCTTGATTACTTGCATTGCTCCAGACCGCTGTGAATGACAGATTGCATTACTTACTTGCATATGTTGCGGTACTTATTGGTGGTTGTTACTGAATTGTATGGAAACATCTGCTGCTGCTTGTTCCTTGATTACTTAATTGTATGTTAGGAATGTATGATAGACACTGATGAAACTGCACAACTGCTGCTGCGTGTTCCTTGATTACTTGCATTGCTCAGGACTGCTGTGAGTGACAGATTGCACTACTTACTTGCATATGTTTCGGTACTTATTAGTGATTGATACTGACTTGTATGGAAACATCTACTGCTGCTTGTTCCATGATTACTTAATTGTATGCTAGGAACGTATGATAGACACTGCTGAAACTGGACAACTGCTGCTGCATGTTCCTTGATTACTTGCACTGCTCAGCTTTCGCTGTGAGTGACAGATTGCATTACTTACTTGCATATGTTGCGGTACTTATTGGTGGTTGTTACTGACTTGTATGGAAACATCTAATGCATATGTTTCGGTACTTATTTGTGACTGTTACTGACTTGTATTGAAACGTCTGATGGAGTTTGTTCCTTGATTACTTATATGTATGTTAGGAACGTATGATAGACACTGCTGAAACTGGACAACTGCTGCTGCATGTTCCTTGATTACTTGCATTGCTCAGGACCGCTGAGAGTGACAGATTGCACTACTTTCTTGCATATGTTTCGGTACTTATTGGTGATTGTTACAAACTTATATGGAAACATCTGCTGCTGCTTGTTCCTTGGTTACTAATTGGTATGCAAGGAACGTATGATAGGCACTGCTGAAACTGGACAACTGTTGATGCATGTTCCATGATTAGTTGAATTGCTCAGGGCCGCTGTGAGTGACAGATCGAATTACTTACTTACATATGTTTCGGTACTTATTCGTGATTTATACTGACATGTATGGAACTTATGCTGCTGCTTGTTCCTTGATTACTTAATTGTATGCTAGTAACGTATGATAGACACTGCTGAAACTGGACAACTGCTGTGGCATGTTACTTGTTACTTGCATTGCTTAGGACCGCTGTGAGTGACAGATCGCATTACTTGCTTGCATATGTTTCGGTACTTATTGGTGAATGTTACTGACTTGTATGGAAACATCTGCTGCTGCTTGTTCCATGATTACTTAATTGTATGCTAGGAACGTATGATAGACACTGCTATAACTTGACAACTGCTGCTGCATGTTCCTTGATTACTTGTACTGCTCAGGACCGCTGTGAGTGACAGATTGCATTACTTACTTACATATGTTTCGGTACTTATTGGTGATTGTTACTGACTTGAATGGAAACATCTACTGCTGCTTGTTCCTTGATTACTTAATTGTATGTTAGGAACGTATGATAGACACTACTGAACCTGGACAACTGTTGATGCATGTTCCTTGATTACTTGCATTGCTCAGGACCGCTATTAGTGACAGATTACATTACTTACTTGCATATGTTTCGGTACTTATTGGTGATTGTTACTAACTTGTTTGGAAACATCTGCTGTTGCTTGTTCCATGATTACTTAATTGTATGTTCGGAACATATGATAGACACTGATGAAACTGGACCACTGCTGATGCATGTTCCTTGATTACTTGCATTGCTCCAGACCGCTGTGAATGACAGATTGCATTACTTACTTGCATATGTTGCGGTACTTATTGGTGGTTGTTACTGAATTGTATGGAAACATCTGCTGCTGCTTGTTCCTTGATTGCTTAATCGTATGTTAGGAATGTATGATAGACACTGATGAAACTGCACAACTGCTGCTGCATGTTCCTTGATTACTTGCATTGCTCAGGACTGCTGTGAGTGACAGATTGCACTACTTACTTGCATATGTTTCAGTACTTATTGGTGATTGATACTGACTTGTATGGAAACATCTACTGCTGCTTGTTCCATGATTACTTAATTGTATGCTAGGAACGTATGATAGACACTGCTGAAACTGGACAACTGCTGCTGCATGTTCCTTGATTACTTGCACTGCTCAGCTTTCGCTGTGAGTGACAGATTGCATTACTTACTTGCATATGTTGCGGTACTTATTGGTGGTTGTTACTGACTTGTATGGAAACATCTGATGGAGTTTGTTCCTTGATTACTTATATGTATGTTAGGAACATATGATAGACACTGCTGAAACTGGACAACTGCTGCTGCATGTTCCTTGATTACTTGCATTGCTCAGGACTGCTGAGAGTGACAGATTGCACTACTTACTTGCATATGTTTCGGTACTTATTGGTGATTGTTACAAACTTGTATGGAAACATCTGCTGCTGCTTGTTCCTTGGTTACTTATTTGTATTCAAGGAACGTATGATAGGCACTGCTGAAACTGGACAACTGTTGATGCATGTTCCTTGATTACTTGCATTGCTCAGGGCCGCTGTGAGTGACAGATCGAATTACTTACTTACATATGTTTCGGTACTTATTCGTGATTGATACTGACATGTATGGAACATCTGCTGCTGCTTGTTCCTTGATTACTTAATTGTATGTTAGGAACGAATGATAGACACTGCTGAAACTGAACAACTGCTGCTGCATGTTCCTTGATTACTTAGGCTACACAAGCGGTACACTGAACACCAACCCAATCTCGATGAAAAAAGTTGAAGCAACTAAAGAAGGGTGATGAAGCTTCTTTGCATCCCATAGTGCTGTCTCAAATTCGATCGTATATTCATAGTTGGCATCAGTGTCTTATAAAAAGAAAATGCTCGAGAAGGTGGATCGCTCAGGACCGCTGTGAGTGACAGATCGAATTACTTACTTACATATGTTTCGGTACTGATTCGTGATTGATACTGACATGTATAGAACATATGCTGCTGCTTGTTCCTTGATTACTTAATTGTATGTTAGGAACGTATGATAGACACTGCTGAAACTGGACAACTGCTGCTGCATGTTCCTTGATTACTTGCGTTGCTCAGGACCGCTGTGAGTGACAGATTGCACTACTTACTTGCATATGTTTCGGTACTTATTGGTGATTGTTACTGATTTGTATTGAAACATCAGCTGCTGCTTGTTCCTTGATTACTTAATTGTATGCAAGGAACGTATGATAGGCACTGCTGAAACTGGACAACTGTTGATGCATGTTCCTTGATTACTTGCATTGCTCAGGGCCGCCGTGAGTGACAGATCGAATTACTTACTTACATATGTTTCGGTACTTATTCGTGATTGATACTGACAGATCGAATTACTTACTTACATATGTTTATGAACTACGGATTTTCGGCAGGAAATTTATATCGACTTTGAAAAATCATAACTAATTCATAACTCAACGAAATGAGTTGATTTTTGTCTCAAAAGTTAGATCTATGTCTTAACTATAGATCTGCAAATTTTCATGATTTATTTTGAAGTTTAAGACCTCCAGAAATTATTTGGGAAACCGAAAGTTTGACAGCTCAAAAATGGCCAACATAGCGTTTTTAACGAGCTTTTTCACTAACCTAAACAACTCGAAAAATGGTCGTTCTTGATTCTAAAAATCCTTTGTATATAGTAGTTGAATGTCCTAGAAAACCAAAGTCTAAAACATTTTGAAGCCTGGTCAAAAACAGCCTCAAAGTAGGCCGAAAAACCTCCGAAAAAGCTGGAAAATTATATATATATAAACTTGACGTTTTAAACAAATCTTATTTATAAACTTGTAATGTTGGGTGATTTAAGACATAAAAATCTATAAATATACATATTATCATATATTAGTGATATTAAGTCCTTATTATCATTTAGGACTCGGTTAAACACCTCCGGTTTCATAACCCATCAAACAACGCACATTTGCATTTTTGCGCGTAGTTTTGCCATCACAAGTTCGGTGAGTCTTCATAGCCCCTATTTTTCACTATCTATTGGGTTGGAAATACATGCACTATTTTCATATGGACATCTAAACTGTATATTTCTTATATGTATTACATATGGTTCCATTAGCCCTTATATCATGAACCGTTAATTGCATTTATTTGTAAGCGTGAATATATTGTAGATAGATCTATTGGGAGTCATGTCCCCCATTCGGGTTAGCTCGGTTCGGCTAACAGCGACTGCATATATATTCAACACACGGTATTACGTATGGGAATACTGCACAGGGCAAACTCATTCTAATTAAGCTTCGGTTGCATGATGGTTTATGTAATACATACACGGAATTTATGATTTTATAAATTCAACTCATCTGATAATGTCCATACAACTGGTCTTTTCGCGTAAACCTATGAGCTCACCAACAATTTTTGTTGACGTATTTTAGCATGTATTTTCAGGTAATTAAGGCAAGTATGCCTTCAGAAGTAACCACTTTCAAGCTTCCGCACTTAAGGAGTCGCATTCTTTTTTTCAAACCGTCGGAGATTTATTTGCATTATTTTGGATAATTTAATTATGTATTTAAATCTCTGTACCTTGCGAACTACTCTTTATCATTTACGGGTTATGTAAAACATTTTTACCTTTTAAAGTTATGTCGATGTATTTTTGAATACGTCCATATAGTGGTCGTTCATTATGATTATGGTTACGCTTCCGCACTCGTCACGCCTCGCTGCCAACCGGGGTAACAGGGTGTGACAGTTTTGAACAACGACTAGTCATGACGCTGTCATAGAAGTTACTAGCAACACTTTAGCCGAATTAGATTACATATATCGTAGCTGCACCTTAGAAAATTGAAGATGTAGTCTTCAAATTTGGATCTTACTCCGATAGCATTTAGTGAATGTAACGTGATAGATGTAGAAGATGTCAACGTTATAAATAAGAATGACAAATGTCAAAAAGGACTGATGTTTGTTAAAATTGAGGAGAAATGGGCTATTTTAGAAGAGTACTTTAAGCTTCTACGTGTAATTTCATCGAAGTTTTATGATTTCGAAGATAACATGAACTTAAGTATTAGGAAAGTTGTTACTAATATAGGTAAGATGATGATTGTGAATAAGAATACTCTAGTATCTGAATAGGCATTAGATGAATAACCAAAATGGATTTTGAAGATTTGAATTGGAAAAGATGTTTTAAATATCGTGAGAATTTTTATGTAATTGGAATCAAGGAAATTATTTCAATATTGATATATATACGAACATGATATGAAGAAACTAAGTCTAGAAATTTTGGAAAAAGCATATGAGGGTATAATAATACAAGACTGGTGTTCATATGATATGAGATTTGGAATATACAATGTGAGATATAAGTAAGATATGTACGTGAGTTGTAATCAATTAAAAAGGAAACAAAATGCTACATGAGGATAGAATACTTGTTGATATGGTAATTAATCAATAAGAAGGTTAAAGAAACTTTGGACAATCATGAAATTTGCTTATACAGTAAAGAAAGGTCTAATACTACGATTCGGAATCTAAGGGGGATTCGGAGGTGGTTATAAGTTTTGTTTAATTCTGGTGCCGATCAATTAAATTGTAACTACTGCATTTGTGCAATCAATGTTAGTCTTTTGGTCTAAGTTGACGGTTGTGATTAATGTTGAAATTTCTTAATAACACATTAGTTAAAATAGATCATGTGTATCATGATTGTACTTTAGAGATCGAAGAAGTAGGTTTACATGTTGATTTGATCCCTGGAGTTTTTCCCAATAACTTATTGTTCGTATCGGTATGCATATAACGAAATATAAGTAAGATGCGGCACAAACAAGAATACGAGTAAAACTTACCAGCAACCGATAGAAGATCATAATGAATGGATAATTTCACATTGAAATATGTGACGAGATAATGTATTTTGGATTCAAGTATAAATTGAAAAGATCAATTGATTAGATAGAGATTCGTATAACTTTAGTCATCATGATAAAGTAAAGAAAACCATGTTTAAAAGTTTTGCACGGGAGAAAATGTAGAAGCCCTACATGTTGGAAAGAAAATTGAAAGTGTTGGTACACCCTGTGTGACGATAGCAGTCTAATCGATCAGCATTTTGGTTTAAGTAATATTCTGAGTATTGAGAGTTAACTAGTGTTTTGATACATATGTTTATATGTGTTTGTCTGTTATTGATTGTGTGTTTGAACTTGATGTAACATACTACAAGAAGTTCAAACATAAAGGTCAAAGATTAACTCAAGCATAAGTAAAAACATAAGTTTCATCACTTAAGTGTTTAAGTGTTTTGGCTAGATTCGAATTGCATAGGGGAAGACATTCGAATCTGTGATAGATTCGAATGTGACCTTAGATTCGAATGTGCCAGATTCGAGAGTGTCCTTGTGGACAGACTCGAATGGGCCTTGGGCCAGATTCGAGTTTGGCCCATAACAGACTCGAATCAGGGTCTATAATTAGGGATAGACTCGAGATATTATCGGACTTTTAGCAGAATTCGTGAGGAATTAAGCTTAAGGCGATCTCGAGTTTATCATCAGCTTTAGGTCCGTTTCGGAGAGAATTAGTTCGTAGGATCGTTCGTCAGTCGTTCGTTCAGCGTCTAATAGTCTCCGTGTTTCGTGGTTGAGAGTTGTCCGTCTAGCCGTCAACGAGGATTCCGCACTCGTTCACGGATCCGCGTCTAGATAGATCTTGCAGTGGTAGACCTTACAAGTGGTATCAGAGCCTACGGAGTGTTCTTGGTGTTCTTCGTGTTCATCAGATACATTCTAGGTTTCTTGACGCTAGTTGGACGGTTTTGCTCTCAAAAACGTATTTTCAAGCTTAGCAAATTCATATTCGGGAAACACTTTGTGGTTTTTCACGTTTTTGATCGAAATCATTATTTTTCGTTAGAAAAATAGTGATTTAATCCGCAAAACGTCAATAAATCAAAGTGTTAGCCGTTTTTCGAGTTTGCGGCGCTCGAGTCTATAGGGGTAATTAGGGTTTCACTTTAGTCTCGAGTCTAACCTAAATACGCTCCTTTCGACTCAATTTCAGAGTTTTTCGAATCTACCTGTTTCGAATCTACTGCTTCATTCGAATAGGATCTCGAGTCGAGTTTAGTTTCGAGTTTATTTCAAGTCTAGTATTGTTTCGAATCTAGTGTTTCGAATCTGCTGAATTTCGAGTTTGCTGATCTTCGAATCTAAGGACCATCGAATCTAAGGATATCTCGAATCTGACATATTTCGAGTTTAATTGAATTAAAACACTTAATCGAATTTAATCCCAAATAAATTGGAATCTAATTACATTCGAATCTATCTAGATTCGAAAGAGTTAATCCACATTACTTTCGAATTAAATTAATTAAGGGTCAATTCAATTTCTTTCGAAAAGATGTCTAATCTTCAGAAATTCTTAGAAATGGACCACGAGGTCGGGAAGGCGAACGCACCGCCTAAGCTGATGAAGGTCGAGGACTATTACTGGTGGAAGGACCGATTTACTGATTTCGTACGGTTCAATGATATGCGCATGTGGGTGTGCATAGATGAAGGGTATATTCCACCAGTATCTGAAGTTGAAGGCCGTCAAAAGGTCTTGTCATACCAGATGATGAAGGAGGATGACAAGAAACTTTTTGAAGCTGAAAGCAAAGCTTTTTCTTTAATCCGAATGGCGTTACCGCAAGATATTCTACACACATTCCGGACTCAGAGGACATCAAAAGATCTTTGGGAGTCGCTTGAGAAGAGTTGTGTGGGAAATCCTTGGGTTAGAATAAAGCGTACAGAGCTGTTAAAACAACAGTTCGCAATCTTCAAGGCGTCAAAGGATGAACAACTGGATGACATCATCACCCGGTTCTATCATCTATTGACAGAACTTGAGAGCCACGGGATTGAGTTTACCGATACTGACAAGAACAACAAGCTTCTTGATGCCCTACCAGCCAAATGGGCTATGTACGTGGCAATGATAAAGCTGAATGAAGACAAGTACTACACTCAATCTCTGGACGATATAGTGGGAACGTTGAGGGCATATCACTTCGAGCTCCTGAAGACTGAGACTGATTATGAGCAAGTCCAGAATCCAGCAATGTATTTTGGAAAGACGTCAAAATCTTCAGCAGCAGCCGAACTGAAGTCTGCTACAGCGTTTTTCTCTGGAGAGACATCATCACCAGCAGAGTCTGAAGACTCTTTGAATCGCGCGTTCTTAGGATTCGGAAGATCGGAAGAACCGCAACCTCAAGTCCAACAGGCATCGACAAGTCAGAGCTATTCGAAGATGCCAATGAGCGCAAAGTCGGCGGAAGAACATCTGAATCTACTTGCTTCGTTTGTGGCCGCTTATGGAAATTGCGTTCAGGGAAAGATAAACGATCCTGCTCTATGGGACGAAGATTACGATCAGGTCGACCCTGATGACTTAGAGGAAATGGATCTTAAGTGGCAACTGGCCATGGTGACCCAGAGGGTTAAAAGATTCATTAAGAGAACTGGAAGGAATTTGCAGATGAATAACAAGGGGATCGGGTTTGATAAGTCCAAGGTGAAATGCTATAATTGTCAAGGACTAGGACACTTCGCCAGGGAGTGCCAGAGGCCAAAAGTAGAGACATACCAGGGACAGAGCCAACATCAGGGACAATACAAAAATCAG
Source organism: Centrapalus pauciflorus (assembly GCA_020465985.1). NCBI lineage: Eukaryota > Viridiplantae > Streptophyta > Magnoliopsida > Asterales > Asteraceae > Centrapalus > Centrapalus pauciflorus. The sequence goes on along the minus strand of JAANYP010001234.1, from coordinate 26,175 downwards.
TCCCAACAAAGATACCTTCCGAGTTCCTCAACTGGACAAGCCAATCTAGCTGGTCTATTATCGAACGTCACTTCAGATCGACAGCTAGATGGTACGTATGATTGGAGTTCACATCCTGAGTCCAATGCTAGAGCCTTCATGGCTGAAGTTACTGAAACTGGATGTGATGGGGACGAGCAGACTACACGGGACAGCAGTCCAATGTGGGTAGAGAAGGCGAATGATCAGACGGTGCTGGAGTTTGCTGCTCAGATGGCCAACGTGGAATCTGATAACTCTAAGGTTAGTCTATCTTACTCTCTATTTCAAGAATTATGTGCTTTGTGTGCTACTTCTAATGATAGGTTAAATCTAGTCTTAGAATCACATAAAACCATATCTGCTCAAAATGAAAACTTAAAAATTGAAAATGCTAGCCTAAATGATATCAAGCAAGATTTAAAAGAAAAGCTTAAGGCTGATGCTCAAGACGTAGTAATTCTAAAAGACAAACTCAGTGAGCAGTGTGTTAGAATAGAACTTATGTATGAGCACGTAGAGGCCTTGACAAAAAGTCTTAAGGACAAGGATATAGAGCTAGCAGAAACCAAGGTTAAGGTAGCAGAGGCAAATAGCAAGCTGGAAAAGTTTAGGGAATTCAAGCCTAAATCTAGGGAAAGTCTTAGATGCCCAAAGACAGTCCAAGAAGCCAGTAGGTCTAGGTTTTCACGAAATTCCTCCACCGTTCAATGCGAACTATGTGCCTCAGCCTCAGGAGAAAACTGACAAGTCAGTAGACTTAGAGGACCTACCTGAACCGACACCTGAGCCTATAGTAGAAAATGCACCTAAGGTGGCTAACTCAACCGTCAAGGTCAAGAAAGTGAAATTTGTGTCTTCCTCCAGTGTAACACCTGCAGGAAAACAGAAAATTTCATGGGCTGACCAGGTCGACGAGGCAGACATCGTAGCTGTACCAAAGGAAGTAGACACTAGTGAGACACCTAGATCTAAGGGAACAACCAAAAAGTCCATAGATAAGATGTCTTGCTTCAGATGTCACGAGAAAGGGCATGTTGCTTCTCACTGTCCACTTAGGAAAGCCGATGTTACCCCTATGACAGTGAATCCAACATCTGTCAAGCCCTCACCCAGTGTGGCAAGCAGCAGTAGTTCTCAACCTACCGAGAAAACTGTGCAGGCCGCACCCAAACATGTTGTGAAAAACACTCCGGTTAAGGTTGGACCAAAGGAAGTGATTAGGACAAATTTACCGAATCGTGTCACTAATCAATCTAAGTCAGCACCACAGCAAGTCTATAGGAGCACCACACCTAGCAGGTCACATACTCCAGTTAGGTCACATACTCCAGTTAGACAGTATGCACCGGTAAGAGCTCAAGGATCACAGTCAGAAATGGCATATAATAGGAATTATTCTAGAGCTCCACAACAAATGCCTACACCAAGGCAAAGAGTGAACTTAAATCACTCGGCACCACAACAGAATTCAGTTCAACGGCCCAAGTCACCTGAAAGGCAAGATGGGTACTTGAAAGAGTTCACGTATGTGGACGAGAATGGTATTACCAAGTCAGTCATGGCTTGGGTTCCCCGTGATAACTAACCTATTTTCTGTCATGTGCAGGAGATAACTACCGGTCCAAACAACAAGTGGTTCGTCGACAGTGGTTGCTCCAGGCACATGACGGGGGAAAGAAGTCTTCTCACAGACTTCAAGGGGGGTAATAGGGGATTCGTATCATTCGTAGGTAACAAGGGTGGAAATATCACTGGAACTGGAGAAGTCACTAATGGGACGATTACTTTGGATCAAGTTTATCACGTTGATAAACTGGTTCATAATCTCATTAGTGTATCTCAAATCTGCGATAAGAAGAACTCGGTGTTATTTACTGACACTAAGGCGTTAGTGCTGAAGCCTGGATTCAATCCTTCTTACCATGTTTTGGGGGGAGGCAGTGAATACCGCGTGCCACATTTTAAATCGAGTCCTTACAGTCAAATCATTGAACAAAACATGCTATGAAATTTTGAATAAACGGCCACCTAACTTAACTGGATTCGAACCGTTTGGAGTACCTTGCACACTTTTAAGAACAAAACATCAACCGAAGTTTGGTGAAAAGGCTGACGAAGGATATTTCCTAGGTTATGTGCCAAACTCACCAAACAAACGGGTTTTTAACAAAACGAGTGGTACTGTGGAGATTGTGTATAATATTGAAGTCACAAGTTATACACATGAACCCCAAACTGGTCCGGAATGGTTATTTGACTATGATAAATTGTTTGAGTCATTTAACATTCCCTTGGATGATACTGTAGGTACAATCGAAAAAGACATGGCGACGTTGCACCTAAATGACGAAGGCCAAATTTTTCCAAGGACCACGTTCGAATCTACATCCGAGTCTACTGCGACTGTAGATGGGTCTCCAGAAGTTGCTGATCAAGAGGCACCTACCACTGAGAATCAGACTCAAGCATCGAGTTCCAACTCTGAGGAAAATGTCCGTGAGGAGGAAAATGTAGAAGCTGAGCCTATTCCCCCATTAGGTGAAGTAGGATCCAACTTAGGAGATAATCTAAGAGTTGATGATATAGAGACCTCTAGGATTAACAAGAACCATCCAATAGAAAGCATCATAGGAAATCCTAACGAGGGTGTGAGGACTCGGAGTAGTGTAAATAACAACACTGTGTTGTTGTCGATGATAAACGACTCCGAGGCATATCACACATGTCTATATTCGTGTTTCATATCGCAAGTAGAGCCCAAAAATGTGCAAATGGCACTTAAGGATAACTCCTAGGTTGAAGCGATGCAGGAAGAACTTTCGCAATTTAGGAAACTAGAAGTGTGGGTGTTAGTTCCGTTACCTCGAGGGGAAATAGCAATAGGAACCAAATGGGTTTTTAAGTGCAAAAGAGACGATCGGGGTATAGTCACGCGCAACAAGGCGAGGTTAGTTGTAAAGGGTTTCAACCAAGAGGAGGGAATCGATTACAACGAGGTTTTTGCACCAGTAGCAAGGCTGGAAGCCATTAGGTTGTTTCTAGCGTTTGCCTCCTTCAAAGGCTTTAAGGTATATCAACTAGATGTTAAGAGTGCTTTCCTGTATGGGAAAGTGAAGGAGTTGGTGTATGTAGAACAACCGCCCGGATTTACAGATCCAAAATATCCTGATAGAGTATATCGCTTAGATAAGGCTCTATACGGATTACATCAGGCACCTAGGGCGTGGTATGAGACTCTATCCAACCATCTGTTAGAGAACGGTTTTGAAAGGGGTAGGATAGATAGTACCTTGTTTGTTAAGAGGAAGGGCAATCACTTTATCTTGGTACAAGTGTACGTCGATGATATCATCTTTGGATCATCAGACGAACAGATGTGCAAAGATTTCGAGAAGGTGATGAAGTCTAAGTTCGAGATGAGTGCTATGGGAGAGTTGAATTTCTTTTTAGGGTTACAAGTTGACCAAAAGAAGGAAGGGATGTTTATCCATCAGACTAAGTATGTCTATGACATATTAGAAAGGTTTGGGATGGAAGGAACTAAGTTGACTGCCCACTTCAGCACACCGATTCAAGTGAATCACAATCTCGGGCCGGGTACTGAAAGTGATACCGATGTGGATCCGACTTTATATCGGGCCATGATTGGGTCACTTATGTGTTTAACTGCTTCAAGACCTGATATTATGTTTGCTGTTTGTATTTGTGCAAGGTTTCAAGCGAATCCGAAGGAGATGCATATGAAAGCTGTGAAGCGGATTCTACGATACCTCAAGTCGAAACCGAAGCTGGGACTTTGGTATCATGCGGAGGGAGATCTAGAGTTGGAGGCGTTCACAGATTCTGACTACGGAGGATGCAGCTTGACGCCCAAATCAACGACTGGAGGTTGTCAGTTCCTAGGAGGGAGACTGGTGTCCTGGCAATGCAAGAAACAAACGTCGGTAGTCGTGTCAACGTGCGAGGCCGAGTATGTTGCTGCTGGTAGTTGCTGCTCACAGGTTCTGTGGATACAACAACAATTGCGGGATTACGGTTTGGCTTACACTCAAACTCCAATTAGGATAGATAACCAGTCTACTATTGCTATAACTAATAATCCAGTCAAACACAACAAAACAAAGCACATAGACATAAGGTATCATTTTATTCGTGATTGTGCTGAAAAGAACTTAATCAAACTGGTAAAAGTGACAACAGAAGATAATAACGCAGATCTATTTACCAAAGCGTTTGATAAGTCACGGTTTGAGTATTTAATTCAACTGAATGGAATGCGCAACCCAGAGTAATTTGACCTTAGTAGTAGTAAGTTTATTTTACTGTAGAGTCGTAGTATTTCTTTCTTTTTAGTAATCTGCTAATTTAGGAAAGTTTCTATTTTTAGTAAGTTTCTATTTTTAGTAAGTGAGTAGGTTAGCTTATTTTACTGCTTTTCTTATGAAAAACAAAAGAAAAAAGAGAGAAAATTACAAAAATACAAAAAAAGAGAATATCAGAAAAAAGAGTTAAGTCTTAGATACATAGGTTCAAAGTGACGAAAATTAGCACAGTCGTTACAAACTCTAAGTGTTTAGGCTTTCACACATAATGCAACTAAATCCTAAGTGTTATACTTTATTTAGTCTGATGTGTTGGTAGGCATAATACATATAGGAAATCTCAAGGCTAATAAAATATTCTAGAAAAAGTCAAGCGTGTCACTAACTTAGATGTACGACCAATCGGTCTTAATTTTTATGTACAAGACATACAAACATTGAGTCTAAATGAGGTATGCAAACTTTCTGTGGATGTATGGCAACATCAAATACATCTGAAAATGGAAAGAATAGAAATATCATGTAAAACTTAGAGTCGAAAACATGCAACTCTGTTGTACGTAAGTACAGACCTGTTGTCTCTGTTTAGATTCGGGTTAGCAGACATGTCGCTTTGTTGTACGTCAGTACAGACCTGTCACCGCTATCTGCTAACTTTAAAAATAAACCTTAAGTCGAACTAAGACACTTTGTTGTATGAAAATACAGACCTGTGTCCGATGTTTGTCTTTTAAAGAAAGTTTGCAAATACCAACATAGTTAGAATATTTGTCTGTGTGCCTTGATCATAAAAGTATGTCTATGTCTGAGTCACGTAAGATAATTTCCTGATAAATAAAAAGGCCAAGGGATATTCCGAAATGTAGAATGTTTAACGGGGTAAAATACCAACAATTGGCTAAATAAGTGTGTCACGACAAACAATCAATGGAATCAAAAATTCCTAAGTGTGAAAGTTTAAGTACTGAAAGTTAGTATCAGACATCGCTATTTGATTGAACCTCTCTTAGACTATACTCATCAAAAATATGTTGTTTAGTATTTAGTTTAGCTTGTAAATTTTTTTATAGCTTAAGTCTAGATTAAATTTTTTTTAGTCAAAATTTTATTTTATTTTTACCTTAGTTTATTTTAATTTTAGTTTAGTTTAATTTTTACTTAGGTAAAAGGTCAAAAGTTACTGAGGGTGCATTCAAAGTTGGATAAAATAAATAAAGCGTGAACTATCTTGAGCTTAGGGTAAAAGAATTGGCATAGTTTATTTGGTTACACAATACCGTAGAAAAAAGTTGGAAAAGTTGAAATTATTTCAAAATTTTCGAAATTTTTCTAAGTGTTGGTGGTTTCGAATCTAAGACAGACTCGAATAAGGAGTAATTCGAATCTGTCAGTAGATTCGAATCTATGCTTAGACTCGAGGGTTGGTGGTATAAATAGGTTAACAGTAAAGGTCATTAACTCCATCTGTTTTCGAATCTATACTATCGAATCTGTCAAGGCGATCTCGAATCTATTTTCTCGAGTCTATCGGATTTCTACTAAACGACATTTTGTCGAGTTTGAAGATTGTGTATTCAATTCTACAGATACCTCTAGGTATAATCAACCGGATTGTACAAGATTTGTGTAGTTTTATACACAATTTTAGGCTAAAACATCGACTTTTGAAGTTTTGTGGGTCGAAATAGGGTTTTTGCTAAATTACCAAGTTTGGACCTATAAAAGATCAAATTAAAAGCATAAATCAATGATTAGAACCTAGTTGAACTAATGTAAGTGAATTACTAAGTTCAAAACGGTTAAAATCTTGGATTTTTGGTGAAAGAAGGACCGACGGGGTTTCGAGTCTGTTCATGGACTTCGAAACTGTTCATGGGTTTCTCGAATCTGTCATTAGATTTGAGATGACCATGATCTTCGAATCTGTCCATTAGACTCGAATAGGGACAATTCGAATCTGTCCATAACACTCAATGTGGACACTACGAATCTGTTATTTTCGAATCTATTGTTTACTTGCACTGTTTAATTTAAATTTTATTAAACTTGTAGAAATTTAATTGTGTTAGATTTTGTACTTGTTTAAGTACAAAATCTAACAAGTTTAAACAAGTTTATTGATTTTTAATGAGTCTAACAGTTTTGTTTATTGTGCAGAAATGGCTATTCGAGCGTTTGTTCCCAAGCATAATATGGTCCTTAATTCAGACATGAATCTCCCTGAGGTGCAGGGATTCCGTGAAGTTCTGGATTTTCTAGCTGAATCAAGGATCGGACATGCACTATGGCATATTGTGCAGCTAGTGTTACCCTACATCCGTCAATTTTATGACCATTTGCAAGTAGACTGCTCGGTCACTCCGACAGTTCTACGTACTCGCATTGAAGGACAGCCATTAGTATTTTCGGCTGATATGATTCGTCAAGTGCTGCAGTTGGGCACTCAGGAACAAGAAGCTGGTCCTATAGAATTTCCGTTGAATATAAGGCAAGCGGCCTTTCAAAGAATGGGGTACAGCCTCGATGTGACAAAAGTGTCATACATGAAAAGTGGATTGATAGGACAATGGAGGTTTTTGGCGCATGTATTTATGGTGTGCTTTGCTGCGAAAAAGGCAGGGTTTGACTATATTGTCGCGAAGATTCAATCAGGGATTGTCACAATGGTGTATAATCGCCCATATAGTTTTTCAGAGATGATCTTTTCGGAGTTTGCTCATCAGATATCTGCTCCCGAGAATCAGCAGTTTTTGCTCTATCCGAGGTTCATTATGATGTTGATCAGACACTTTTTGCCGAACTTGCCAATGACAAATGACTTTCAGAGTGTTGCCATCCTGGACAAAAGGATTTTCGCTGATTGTTCCTCACACCGAGGAAGATTGGCTGTTCCTGTTGCTCGTCCATTGTTCGGAGCCATTGTGGATAGGGATTTTCAAGCCCCGGAAGATGCCAACTGGGCAGGGGTCGTTGAGTTTCCACACCAACATCAACAGCAACAACGTCAACAACAACAACAACCACGAGTTCAAAGACGCCGTCAGAGACCAGCAGTGAGGCAAATCCAGGCATCAAGGCCTTCTACGAGCGAGCATCCCCAAGCACAGGAAGCAGGGCCTTCAAGTGCAGTTCCTGAATCTGAGCAGATTGCTCAAACACTAGAGGAAATATGGGCATCTGGTCTCCATGCGAATGAAGACGTTGCCGCAGCATTAGTGGGTGAGCTGCTTAGTCCCCCAGAAGATGAAGATGATGTATTTAGAGATGTAGAGGAGTATGAGCCAGAAAGGGCTGATGAAGGCTTGACATCATCAGAATCAGACTCAGATGATTTGGATGGGCAGGAGGTTGAAGCTCCTGAATCAGTGGCTGCAGATCCCAGAATTCAAATCGGAACCTATGGATCTAGGTTGATTGTGAATGAAGCAGCAGGATCGAGGAGGAGAGAAGAAAGGGAATCTGAAGATTCGGACTTGGAAGAAGATGAAGTTGCTCCACTAGTGACGAGGCAACGGGCCAAACGTCATCGGTTCATGCAAGGGTCTTCTTCGGCATCCACAAGTCAGCCAGAAGTTCCCCAATCCCAACCTCAAGCCACCGCTCCACCATCACCGCCACCTCAGCAACATGAACCATACATTCCACCACCATTCATCCCGTCTCCCATTTAGTCCATTCCATCTACCTCAGTCGCTTATACTGAAAATCAAAGGTTCATGCAACTCAAGGGACGTGTTGACTTTCAGCATGTTCAAATCCTAACCCTCACAAAGGCTGTAGGCGAGCTCCAGGAGCATAATGCAAATCTTGATAGAGATAATGCCGAGCTGAAGAAAATTGTGGAAGATGTAAGGGACGAAAACACAGAGTTAAAATCTTTTATTGCTGATCAGTCTTCAGAGATCCGATCAATGAGGTCCCTCCTTGAGCAACTCATGAAAAATCTACAAACTCAGGGGGAGACAAGTTGTAAGGATCAGGAGGTGCAGCGAAGAGATAATGATGATGAAGGCAATGATCACGGTGCAAATTAAGAAAATGAGTCTGTAGATTTTCCTGCAGCTCAAGCTACACAAATTCAAGGGGAGCCGAGTACAGAAGGAGAAGTAGGAGGATCTGGAAAAGAAGCAGGTTCCTCGAGGGTTCTGGACAGTGACATGATTGATGCACTGAAGGACATAGAGGAAGAGCTTATGGATTTTGACGATGAAGAAGAAGAGTTAGAAGAAGGAGAATTTATTCTAGAGGAGGTTGTGGACTGGAAATCAGACGATGAAGTGTTGGATGATGAAGACGATCATGTCAATGAGGCTATTATCAATTCACAACCTGTCACGGAGCTATATGAAGGACAAAATCATAGTGTGATTGACGTTGACTATATCAAGGTAGCCTCAGTCGAGGAAAAAGAACTTGAAGAGGCCGAGAAGGAGCCATCTAGAGCTGACTTGATAAATCTTTGGTTCAAGAAAGAGGAAAAGAAAGATCAGTTGAAGATGAAGAAGAAAATGAGAGTTCCAGGTGCTGGAAGCTTCTCAGGAGGTATTATAAGCTGGTTCTTTGACAAAGAACTGCAGCTATTTATCTTGAAAAGAAGAGATGGACTACAATACTTGAGGCGAACACTAAAAGCGTTTAACTCATTGCCCAAGATTGAAGTAAAGGAGCTTGCATGGAAAGAACTGATTAATATAGGCGAAGACCCGTACGCTGAAGTCGTGGCAAGAATTATAAGGAAAGAAGGAAGATCAGGAAAGTTCGAGCTACTCAAGCCAAGGACTGGAAAGAGGGTCGAGGATCAGTTGAGAACAGATCCTCATACAGGTAGGCCATGGGCCAGGATGTTATACAAACCTGTGAGGTGTCTAAAGAAAGTGCCAATGAAATCGATGCCACAGAACGTTTTGAGCAACATGAAATGGTGGTACCTCGAGATTGACACTGCTGAAGCCATCATGGAGGATCAAGACAAGCAGGTCATTTTGAAGGTATATGATCCACTGCATTTGATAAACCTATCAAAGGACGACCTGAAAAAGCTTCATGATCAGCCTATCTTCTTTACTGAACCATGGAGATCTGAAGCTAGGAAGTTCCAAAAGGTAGTTAAAGTTTGTATAGATGCTGGAGTATATGTAGGCAGTAGTATATATAGCTCTAGTACTTAAATTTGATGTAAATAATTAGAAGCTATCGTCAAGGGGGAGTCTGTTGGTACACCCTGTGTGACGATAGCAGTCTAATCGATCAGCATTTTGGTTTAAGTAATATTCTGAGTATTGAGAGTTAACTAGTGTTTTGATACATATGTTTATATGTGTTTGTCTGTTATTGATTGTGTGTTTGAACTTGATGTAACATACTACAAGAAGTTCAAACATAAAGGTCAAAGATTAACTCAAGCATAAGTAAAAACATAAGTTTCATCACTTAAGTGTTTAAGTGTTTTGGCTAGATTCGAATTGCATAGGGGAAGACATTCGAATCTGTGATAGATTCGAATGTGACCTTAGATTCGAATGTGCCATATTCGAGAGTGTCCTTGTGGACAGACTCGAATGGGCCTTGGGCCAGATTCGAGTTTGGCCCATAACAGACTCGAATCAGGGTCTATAATTAGGGATAGACTCGAGATATTATCGGACTTTTAGCAGAATTCGTGAGGAATTAAGCTTAAGGCGATCTCGAGTTTATCATCAGCTTTAGGTCCGTTTCGGAGAGAATTAGTTCGTAGGATCGTTCGTCAGTCGTTCGTTCAGCGTCTAATAGTCTCCGTGTTTCGTGGTTGAGAGTTGTCCGTCTAGCCGTCAACGAGGATTCCGCACTTGTTCACGGATCCGCGTCTAGATAGATCTTGCAGTGGTAGACCTTACAGAAAGAACTCTGATTGTTATGACCGTGTTATCACAAATGTGCTACTATGATAGTAGCCATTAGCTGATCAGTTATAATAACAAACGATTAAGTATAATTGAAAACATCACCGATAAGGGTTGAAACTGGTTTTGTAAAAAGGAGACGAGTTGACACAAAAATATGTTGGCACATTTAGAGTAATGAAAAAGTTGGAATTAGTTGTGATAATTAGAATTACCTAAGGAAATATCAAACTAACACTTGGTATTTCATGTAGAAATCTTTATGAAATCTTCACAACTGGTAATGAAGATTAGGCTGATTATAATGAATTAGAAATCATAAAGGGTTAGTATATGTTGAAAAGTCGGAATATATTATGAATATTGTAGTAATGAAGAATAAGAAACAAAATGGTGCTGGTACGTTGGAAGCATCATAAGGGAGCCAAACATACATGGGAGACAAAAGCTGATATGTTAAGGAAGTATCCGCAGCTGTTTGAAGTCAAATAACTTCAAGGACGAAGTTAGAACGTGGTGGAGCCCATGTTGTAACATCCTCGAATTCAATTACTTTAATTTGGAAATAATTAGGCGGATAATTTACAAATAAGTTGAATTATGATCAATTATTATGTATTTGAGATATTTAGAAAGTTTGTTGTTATGTTAAGAAAATTTGAACTCGGAATTTTTATTAAGGAATATTATGAATTATAAAAGCTTATTAATGATAAATTTAAGAATAAATCAGTATTTTATGGAACCGGTTAAGTTGAGGGGTGAAATGTGCAAAATGATGAAAATGGGAATAAAAGGGCAAAAGCCTCTCATTTCTATGGATACTCTCTCTCTCTCTACAACTTTCTCTCTCTAGAATTCTCTCTACGATATCTCACAAACCGACCGGCCGATTATCGAGATTTATACGTCATCGGAAAGATCTCGAGGAGTACAACAACAATCTACAGTTGGATTTTCAATTTCGTACGAATTGAGGTAAGAATCGACCCTTTTAAGTTTGTTTATTTCGGTTTTGAAGAACTTAGATTCGAATCTGCCATTTTTATGTGATTTGGAGCTAGTTTTGCTTGAAATCTTGCAAGCATGTGATAGTATATGTGTAATAGAATCAAAACTAGGTATAATACTTGATATATTCATGATTTTAGGCTTTGAAATGAAGGATTTAAGTTGTAAAGATGAACAAACTCGAAAATACCAAGAACACAGTCGAAATGCAAGAACAAACTCGATTTTTGAACTAAATTCGAGCATGAATTCGAGTTTGACACCATGGATTCGAATCTAAGACCCTAAATTCAAATATGGTTCGAATTTATCCTTAGGAGTTCGAGTTTAGTCATTAAATTCGAAGGAAATTCGAATTTAACCCCTGAAATTCGAATTTGATGCCTAAAATTGAAAACCCACTCTCTAAACTCGAATATTTTGAAGGAAACACATAAACAACACTTAAAACAACAAGAGTTATTCAAAGGACAAGGTATGAACTTGTGATGGGTTCAAACTTAGTTGTAGTTCGAATATAGACATCGACCCGAAATGGGGGAAAATATTGCAAAAATTACGAAATTTGGTTTTATGGGTTTAAACAATTATTGACATGATGTGTTGTTACAAATGAATTACAGGTCCCTTGTGGTGTTGTTTAACCCACAGTGGGGTACTTTGTGATCCGGTTGAAAGCCCGAGGAGAAATAAAATTTGGATGAAGTTAATAACGCACCCACGGTGAGTACCTCTGATTTTAACATGTCTGCATCTGCTTTATGTTTTGCTTCGCCTGCTGAGGCATGTTGTTTCACTTTCGTTTGACACTCTACTAACTTGCGTATATGTTGATGCACGTTCATACTTGTTGCATGTCCGTTTCTTTGTTGTGCATCTTATTGATGGACCTGAGGGTCGCATCTGTACTCCGGTGTTACTGTGCTATATGACCAAGAGTTGACACCTCTGTGGTCAGGATAGGCAGTAGGTCATCCCCGATCGTACGTTTGCATCAGATGGATTGTTTTTCTTATGCCGAGCGTCATCTCGAAGGAGTTGCGGCTCGGGTTTGCGTACTATGTGTACGTGTGGAAGTATACGGTATGCGTTACCGGTGTTACTTCAGGGGGCATCATAAGGATTTGTGGAATGTGTAAAATCATTGGTATTCACTAAGCATTCGCTTACCCTCTCAGTTGTTTATTTTTATTTTACAGGAAAAGGGAAGTCTACCGCTGGACCTTCTAGTTAGGTCATTTGGGAAGATTCGGAAGATTTTGGTACTATTTGATCGGTAATCATGCTTTGGGACAATGTTATATTATATTATGGATGTTGTAATAAATGTATTGGGTATGTAGACTTTGTTTTGGTACCTTGTAGCACCGTAGGGTGTTTGACACTGTTGCACTACTTTATTTATGTATTTTAATGCTTCCGCACTTAAACTAGGATATCAAATCATTATTGTAATTGTATGATGGTGATTAATCCTGGGTGTTATTTAAATGATGGTTATTGAGACAAGGGTGTCACATTTCGGTACTTATTGGTGATTGTTACTGACTTGAATGGAAACACCTGCTGCTGCTTGTTCTTTGATTACTTAATTGTATGTTAGGAACGTATGTAGACACTGCTGAAACTGGATAACTGTTGATGCATGTTCCTTGATTACTTGCATTGCTCAGGACTGGTATGAGTGACAGATTACATTACTTACTTCCATATGTTTCGGTACTTATTGGTGATTTTTACTGACTTGTATGGAAACATCTGCTGTTGCTTGTTCCATGATTACTTAATTGTATGTTAGGAACATATGATAGACACTGATGAAAGTGGACAACTGCTGCTGCATGTTCCTTGATTACTTGCATTGCTCCGGACCGCTGTGAGTGACATATTTCATTACTTACTTGCATATGTTGCGGTACTTATTGGTGGTTGTTACTGACTTGTATGGAGACATCTGCTGATGCTTGTTCCTTGATTACTTAATTGTATGTAAGGAACGTATGATAGACACTGTTGAAACTGGACAACTGCTGCTGCATGTTCCTTGATTACTTGGATTGCTCAGTACCGGTGTGAGTGTCAGATTGCATTACTTACTTACATATGTTTCGGTACTTACTCGTGATTGATACTGACTTGTATGGAAACATCTGCTGCTGCTTGTTCATTGATTACTTAATTGTATGTTAGGAACGTATAATAGACACTGCTGAAACTGGACAACTGTTGATGCATGTTCCTTGATTACTTGCATTGCTCAGGACCGCTATGAGTGACACATTGCATTACTTACTTGCATATGTTTCAGTACTTACTGGTGATTGTTACTGACTTGTATGGAAACATCTGCTGTTGCTTTTTCCATGATTACTTAATTGTATGTTAGGAACATATGATAGACACTGATGAAACTGGACAACTGCTGCCGCATGTTCCATGATTACTAGTATTGCTCCGAACCGCTGTGTAGCATTTCTTACTTGCATATGTTGCGGTACTTATTGGTGGTTGTTACTGACTTGTATGGAAACATCTACTACTTGTTCCTTGATTACTTAATTGTATGTTAGGAACGTATGATAGACACTGCTGAAACTAGACAACTGCTGCTGCATGTTCCTTGATTACTTGCATTGCTCAGGACCGCTGTTAGTGACAGATTTCACTACCTACTTGCATATGTTTCGGTACTTATTGGTGAGTGATACTGACTTGTATGGAAACATCTGATGCAGTTTGTTCCTTGATTACTTAATTGTATGCTAGTAATGTATGATAGACACTGCTGTAAGTGGACAACTGCTGCAGCATGTTCCTTCTTACTTGCATTGCTCAGGACCGCTGTGAGTGACAGATTGCATTACTTACTTGCATATGTTTCAGTACTTATTGGTGATTGATACTGACTTGTATGTAAACGTCTGCTGCTGCTTGTTCCAAGATTACTTAATTGTATGCTAGGAAAGCATGATAGACACTACTGAAACTTGACAACTGCTGCTGCATGTTCCTTGATTACTTGCACTGCTCAGGACCGCTGTGAGTGAAAGACTGCATTACTTACTTACATATGTTTCGGTACTTATTCGTGATTGATACTGACATGTATGGAACATATGATGCTGCTTGTTCCTTGATTACTTAATTGTATGCTAGTAACGTATGATAGACACTGCTGAAACTGGACAGCTGCTGCTGCATGTTCCTTGTTACTTGCATTGCTCAGGACCGCTGTGAGTGACAGATCACATTACTTGCTTGCATATGTTTTGGTACTTATTGGTGATTGTTACTGACTTGTATGGAAACATCTGCTGCTGCTTGTTCCATGATTACTTAATTGTATGCTAGGAACGTATGATAGACTCTACTATAACTGGACAACTGCTGCTGCATGTTCCATGATTACTTGCACTGCTCAGGACCGCTGTGAGTGACAAATTGCATTACTTACTTACATATGTTTCAGTACTTATTGATGATTGTTACTGACTTGAATGGAAACATCTGATGCTGCTTGTTCCTTGATTACTTAATTGTATGTTAGGAACGTATGATAGACACTGCTGAAACTGGACAACTGTTGATGCATGTTCCTTGATTACTGGCATTGCTCAGGACCGCTATGAGTGACAGATTGCATTACTTACTTGCATATTGTCACACCCTGCTACCTCGGTTGGCAGCGAGACGTGACGAGTGGGGAAGCGTAACCATAATCATAATGAATGACCACTATATGGACGTTTTCAAAAATACACCGATATAACTTTAAAAGGTAGAAATGTTTTACATAAACCGTAAATGATAAAGAGTAGTTCGCAAGGTACAGAGATTTAAATACATAATTAAATTATCCAAAATAATGCAAATAAATCTCCGACGGTTTGAAAAGAATGCGAATTTTGGCTTTGGCTTGAGGCCTTGGCCGGATTTTAGAGGGAGAGAAAGGAGAGACTTGTGTTGTGAAGGTGTGAGAAATGAAGTGAATTTGCACCTCTATTTATAGATGAATAAAGGTGGTGAAATGATGAAAAATCTTGGATGAAAGGAAAGAGGTGGATTTGATGTAGAAATGTTGAGTAAAATAATACAAACTTTTGGTCCTTGTGTACCTCCTTGTGGCCGGCCTAGATGATGTATATTTGAGGTATTTTTATTTTTTATTTTTGTATGAAAGTATTTAGAAATGTATTCTTGTATTTCCCTTTTTTTGTAAATTCATGAATACTTTTGGATGCATTGTTTTAATTAATTGTTTTAGTATTGCATAATTAAGGTTAAGTAATTGTATTAGTGTATGATTAGGGTCACTAATCATGATTTAATTATGTACTTAGTTGAATTAATCCCTCATATCGTAAATTGATCGGATTAATTGATTTCCCGATTCATCGCACCGATGAATTTGATTCTAATTGAGTTGAATTTTCTAATAAGCCTTATTAATCACTTGATTAATTTCTAATGACCACTGATTAGGCTATAATTGACTATTAAATGTAGATTAGGGCTTTGTTGCTAACCTGATTTAGTGTCGGATGTTACAGTCTCCCCCTGTTAAGGAAATTTCGTCCCGAAATTAGCTTGTGTTCTCCATTTCTTGAGTACTTGAGAATAGGTGAGGGTATTTTTCTCGGAACTGATCTTCACGTTCCCACGTAAATTCAGGACCTCGCTTAGAGTTCCATCTGACTTTTATTATCGGGATCTGACTGTGCTTGAGTTTCTTGACTTCTCGGTCCATTATTTCTACAGGTTGCTCAATGAAGTTCAACTTATCGTCTAACTCCAGCTCGTCCATAGGTATAACGAGTGATTCATCAGCCAGACACTTCTTAAGATTGGACACGTGGAAGGTGTTATGAACGTTACTAAACTCTGGTGGCAGATCGAGTCGGTAAGCTACCGGGCCAATTCTTTTGGTGATCTTGAATGGTCGAATATAACGATGATTGAGTTTTCCTCGTTTCCCAAAATGGATTACGCCTTTCCAAGGCGAGACTTTCAACATTACTTGATCTCCCTCTTGGAATTCCAAATCCTTCCGTCGAATGTCTGCATAACTCTTCTGTCGATCCCGCGCGATCTTTAATCGATTTCGAATCTGGGCTATCTTTTCTGTAGTCTCTTGGATGATCTCAGGTCCAGTGATCTGACTATCTCCTACTTCAGCCCAACAAAGGGGTGATCGACACTTTCGCCCGTAGAGTGCCTCGAATGGGGCGGTCTTAATGCTCGAGTGATAGCTGTTGTTATAGGAAAACTCGACTAATGGCAGGTGTCTGTCCCAACTTTTGCCAAAATCGATGACACATGCCCTTAACATGTCTTCCAACGTCTGAATCGTCCTTTCACTCTGACCATCCGTTTGCGGGTGATAGGCTATGCTCATATCTAGGCGTGTACCCAGTGCTTCTTGTAATGACTGCCAAAATCTTGATGTGAACCGGCTGTCTCTGTCTGATATAATTGATACTGGCACTCTATGCCTTGAGACGACTTCTTTAAGATACATTCGTGTTAACTTATCCATCTTATCAGTCTCCTTAATGGGCAGGAAATGTGCGGTTTTGGTAAGCCGATCTACAATCACCCAAATAGTGTCATAACCTCCAGACGTCTTTGGCAACTTGGTGATGAAATCCATGGTGATGTTTTCCCACTTCCACTGGGGTATTTCTGGTTGAACTAGCAATCCTAATGGTTTTTGGTGCTCAGCTTTAACCTTCAAACATGTTAAGCACTTGCTGACGTAGGTAGCAATGTCAGCCTTCATATTTGGCCACCAGTACATTCCTTTCAAGTCGTGATACATTTTATCTGACCCTGGATGGATAGCATATCTTGTCTTATGCCCTTCATCCATGACCAGCTTCCTTACTCCTCCGAGTTTTGGTAACCAAATTCTGCCCATGAAGTATCGACATCCATCCGGCTTGATTTCAAACTGCTTATCCATCCCTCTCAAGGTTTCATCCAGTATATTACCCTCCTTTACTGCTTCTTCTTGTGCCTCGCGGACTTGAGAGTTTAGGTTTGACTGTATAGTCATGACCAAAGCTCGGACTCTCAAGGGTTTAACCCGTTCCTTTCGGCTCAGGGCATCAGCTACAACATTTGCCTTCCCCGGATGATAACGAATTTCGCAGTCATAGTCACTAAGCAGTTCAACCCAACGACGCTGCCTCATATTTAACTCTTTCTGCTTAGTAACGTTCATAATACCTTCCACGTATCCAATCTTAAGAAATGTCTGGCGGATGAATCACTCGTGATACCCATGGACGAGCTGGAGATAGACGATAAGTTGAATTTCATTGAGCAACCGGTGGAAATAATGGACCGAGAAGTCAAGAAACTCAAGCACAGTCGAATTCCAATAATAAAGGTCCGATGGAACTCTAAACGAGGTCCCGAGTTTACTTGGGAACGCGAAGATCAATTCCGAGAGAAGTACCCCCAGCTGTTCTCAAAAGTCCAAGCAGAGGAGAACACGAGCTAATTTCGGGACAAAATTCCTTCAACAGGGGGAGACTGTAACAACTGGCCTAAAAATAAGGTATGAAACTCAAAAATTAAACTAATATAAAACTCGAATAATGAAGTAATAAACTCGAATGAAATTATATGAATCTCGAATCATATAATCAATAAACTCGAATGGTGTTGTATGAATCTCGATGAAAGAAGTAATAAACTCGAATAATGATATAATGAAACTCGATTAGTAAAGATCTAGACTCGAATAACACTTTGATGAAACTCGAATAAAGAAACAATTTTCTCGGATGATGCAGTATAAAACTCGAACAATGAAGATACAAATCTCGATTTCTAAGGGATGAAACTCGAATAAAGAAACATAAATCTCGAATAAAACTACATAAAACTCGAACAGTTAAACAAAGAAACTCGATTAAAGAAGCAAGAAACTCGGGCGATGTTGTATAAAACTCGACTAAAGCTATATGAAACTCGAATGACAAGGGCATAAAACTCGATCAAAGTGTGATAAAACTCGGGTATAATGATATAAAACTCGATTGACACTGCAACAAACTCGATTCACACTTGAATCGAGTTTAACATTCCAGAAAATTTTCTAAGTATGTATATATATATATATATATATATATATATATATATATATATATATATATATATATATATATATATATCAGAAATTATTACTATCACCTTTTCGTGCATGCTTTTGTACTTTTATTGATAAAAAATTTGAAAACCCATACTACTTATCACTCTAAAAAGTAAGTTGTCCTTTAAAGGACAACTAGCTTGTACTTTTGTATTATTTTAATATTAAACTCCATGCAACATACAATCATGAAATCGGCCACACTTATTTTGTCCAACACTCAACCGAAAACACCTTTTCTTTTCATCATTTCACTAAATTTTAATTAGTTTATCATTATTTTTAATAACCCTTTTTCTTCTATAAATAGAAGACAAACCCACAAACTCTCTCAAAGCACACCAACTCACAAACTCTCTCAAAGCAAATCGGCCAAAAGTCAAGCATTCCTCAACTTTTGAAAGTTTTTCTTATTTACTTTATTTCCCACCTTAAAAATTTATAAAACATGAAAAATTAAAATATAATACTTTTTATTTACAACTCGGTTTTCATAATACTCGTGAAATTTTCCATGCAAAATATATGAATACCCTTTCATAATGATGCACATGCTCGTATATATATGTATGCATTTTCGTATATATATAAATACATATGTACATACGTATGCATGCATGCATTAAAATGTCCTTGGAAATAAACTACTTAAAATCATTTTTGTAAATCGGAATTAATACAACAAATTATATTTTTAAATAAATTACTTGAACATAACTGCAAATCATTATCAACATTATTTATACATCACCCCCAAGTACATAAAATATTCAAACACGTATTATGATGATATTGACCCGAACTCGTAAAAATATTAGGACGAGTCTCAACTATACAATCAAGTGTTCAACTCAGATCCAAAAATATCATCAAAAATCAACAAGGTGAGTCTTCATAGTCCCATTTTTCACATTATTATGTTTTGGGATGAAATACATGCTTCGTTTTTATATGGACACAAAAACTTCTCGATTCTATTATGTATTACATATGTGATTTCCGCCCTTATATCATGAAATCGATAGTTGCATTTGTTTGCAAGCGCGAATATATTGTGGATAGATCTATTGGGAGTCATGTCCCCCACTCGGGTTAGTAGTTTAGCTAACGGCGGGTGCATATATATTCAACTCACGGTATTACGTATGGGAATACTGCTCGGGGCAAACTCATTCTAATTAAGTTTCGGTGACATGATGGTTTATGTAATACATCTCATGGAATTTATGATTTTATAAATTCAAACGCATCTGATAATGTCCATACAACTGGTCTTTTCGTGTAAACCTATGAACTCACCAACAATTTTGTTGACGTATTTTAGTATGTATTTTCAGGTAATTAAGGCAAGTGTGCCTTCGGATACACTAACTTTCAAGCTTCCGCTTTTCATGGAGTCGCATGCATATTTCGAAATTAACGGAGATTTGACTGCATTATTTTTGGACGCATTAATTATGTATTAGAATCTCTGTATTACGCGAACTTCATTTCTTTCATTTTGTAAAACGTTATTACATTCTTAAATTTTAATGATGTATTATTTCGAAAACGTCCATATAGTGGTCGTTCGTTATAATTATGGTTACGCTTCCGCACTCGTCACGTCTCGCTGCCAACCAAGGTAGCAGGGTGTGACAGATTGGTATCAGAGCCATAGTTATAGTGAACTAGGTTGCATTAGTACCCTAGACTATAACTGCACATAAAAATTTCTGATTTTAAGAATGTTTTTGTAACTAACTAAAAGAGTACAAATGAACCTTGTTAGCAGAAACCATGAACCATCCAGAAATTATCATTCTATCTGACTCAGAGGAGGAGTACACTCCCGCAAGTCCCACGGCCATGGATGTCTTTCCAGATGAAGAAACCTCGGAGGAGGAGGACCCGTCGGAAGATCCGATGGAGGAATCCGAAGAAGAGCCGATGGAGGAAGAGGATCCCTCACCACCGACGGTCCCCGCTCGCGTCCCATATCACCCGGCCGAACCATCATATAAGCCGTATAGGCCTTATCCTAACGGCCCAAAGATGTTGTACACACCCCGGAAACGGGTAAACATACCAAGAAGGGAGACTATTCCTGTTCCGACTCCCCAGCCCAATCCCCCGACACCACACCGACGGGTAGACGCCCGGCGATGGACCTGGATACCGGAGACCCTCCGCGAATGGAGGCAGATGGAGGGAGTTCCTCCAAACTTTGAGATCGGAGGACCATCCTCCGCACCTGTCTCATCGCTCACCCAAGAGCCTGCCGATCAGACCATACCACTTTTGATCGCAAGGTCTACCAGGCATGACCACCAGATTCGGTCACTTAACCTGGATATCGGGGAGATGACCGCTCGTTTAGAGCGGGAGGAGTTGCAAAACTCCAACATATATTGGGCCAATCAGCACGCCCTTGCTATACAGCAAGACGGACTGAATGACCTCCGGCAGCAACTAGCCGAGAGCCAAGCCCGGATTGAAGAGCTGACGCAGCGCCTCCACTCAATGGAAAAGGGAGAGACCCCTGATCACTCCCACACCTAGTACTTTTCCATTTCCTTTGTATTGGTAGGAAAAATACCGTGTAATAGCGTAGGATAAAATTTTCGGGTAATAACCCGCCCCCAATGTAAGAAAAATTTCGAATGATTAATGAAAATTCCCAAGATATTTATGAGATTGTGCTTGATGATTATAGTATTATGCTGCATCAATAAGATTCAACTTCTTACACTATGATTCTCTTTAAACTTCAAGTTAATGCCGCCAAAACGAGCAATGAATGCCGCTGACATTGAAGAGCTTGTTGCACAAAGGGTGGCTGCTGCCATAGCTACCTACGAGGCAAACCGGAATAGCACAGCCAATGAGGATGGTGGTGCCAGTCGCACCACGGGAGGAACTGAAACTCACATGAAAGGTTGTGGGATTAAAGGGTTTTTAAGTTGCAAACCCCGGTATTTCAATGGAACCGAAGGAGCAGTCGGTTTGATCCGTTGGTTTGAAAAGTTAGAATCCGTATATCGTGTCAGCGAGTGCGCTGAAGGAGACAAGGTGAAATTTGCTACTCACACCTTGCAAGATAGCGCGCTCACATGGTGGAATTCCTACGTCCAGTCTGTAGGTATTGACGAAGCCTACCAGCTCACGTGGTCCACATTGAAACAGATGATGACGGATGAGTACTGTCCGAGAAACGAACTCCAGAAAATGGAATCGGAGTTCTGGAATCTATCAATGAAAGGAACGGACATTGCAGGATATACCAACCGATTCCATGAACTAAGTATCCTATGTCCGCAAATGGTAACTCCGGAATACAAGAAGATTGAACGCTATATTTGGGGACTCGCTCCTCAAATACAAGGAAACGTTACAGCCTCCAACCCATCCACCATACAGGACGCCATCAGAATGGCCAACAATCTTATGGACCAAGTATCCCGGAGGAACGAAGCCAAAGCCGGGGAACACAAGAGAAAGTGGGAAGAAAAGACCGGGAAGAACGCGGGTTCACAGTCCAAGAAGCCCGAGACCATTAAAGCTTATGTAGCAGGAGTTGAGCCAAGGAGGGGCAATACCGGTACCAAGCCTTTTTGCACCAAATGCACCTTCCACCACAACCCTGGCCCCTGTCCAACCCAGTGCGGAAAATGCAAACGTTTGGGCCATGTGGCCAAAGATTGTAGATCCGGAGCCCCGGGTGCCAGTGGTAGCAACCCGAGGGGCTGTTTCGAATGTGGCGCAACGGGACACGTCAATAGTGAGTGTCCGAAATTGAGGAACGAAGGAGGAGCTCAAGGGAGAGCATTTGTGTTGGGAGCGGGAGACGCTCGTCAGGACCCCCACGTGGTATCAGGTACGTTTCTCCTAAACGATATTTACGCTTACGTACTCTTTGATACTGGGGCTGATAAGAGCTTTATATCTGATAAGTTTAGCCAGCAGTTGAATGTTACTACTCTTCCCTTAGACAACTCATATACAGTAGAACTGGCGGATGGCAAAATAATAAAGGCAAGTAGTATCATTAAGGAATGCACCCTAAAACTAGCGGATCACTTCTTTAAGATAGACTTAATGCCTATAGAACTCGGAAGTTTTGATGTGGTGATTGGTATGGACTGGTTGTCACATAACCAGGCTGAGATTTTGTGTGGTAAGAAAGTGGTGCGAATGCCACTCAGTAAGAAGAAAGTCCTCACGGTCCAAGGGGAAAAGAAGAACCGACAATTGAATGTCATATCCGGCCTAAGAACATTAAAATGTCTTAGGAAGGGTTGTCATGCAGTGTTGGTCCAGATCGTAGAAAAAGAGTCGAAGGAAAAACGACTTGAGGATATTCCAGTAGTACGTGACTACCCGAAGGTATTCCCGGAAGACTTGTCTGGGCTTCCTCCAGCTAGGCAAGTAGAATTTTAAAGCGATTTGGTGTCAGGAGCTGCACCGGTCGAAAGAGCCGCATATAGGCTCGCACCTTCTGAGATGCAAGAACTATCTAGTCAATTGCAAGAATTGATGGATAAAGGATTCATTCGACCAAGTTCCTCACCTTGGGGAGCTCCGGTTTTGTTCGTTAAAAAGAAAGACGGATCCTTCCGAATGTGCATAGACTACCGAGAGCTAAACAAGTTAACGGTAAAGAACCGCTACCCTCTCCCTAGGATTGATGACCTGTTCGACCAGCTACAGGGATCTAGCTTCTACTCAAAGATTGATCTGTGCTCCAGTTATCATCAAGTAAAAGTTCGGGAAGAAGATATCCCCAAGACGGCATTCAGAACTCGTTATGGACATTACGAATTCCAGGTGATGCCATTCGGTTTAACCAACGCACCAGCCGTATTTATGGACCTCATGAATCGGGTGTGGAAACCATATCTGGATAAATTTGTAATAGTGTTCATAGACGATATCCTAATCTATTCCAGAAGTAAAGAAGAGCATGAACAACATCTCAAGTTGATCTTGGAGTTGTTAGAGAAAGAGCAGCTATACGCCAAATTTTCAAAATGTGAATTTTGGTTGCGAGAAGTAAAAAACCTTGGGCATGTGATCAACAGTCAGGGAATTCAGGTCGACCCATCAAAGATCGAGGCCATAAAGAACTGGGCAATCCCAAGAACCCCCACAGAAGTCCGCCAATTCCTAGGACTTGCCGGTTATTATAGGCGATTCATTGAGAACTTCTCAAAGATAGCAGGTTCCTTAACGGAGTTGACCCGTAAGGATGTGAAATACGTCTGGGGTGAAGAGCAGGAAAAGGCGTTTCAGCTGCTTAAGCAAAGGTTGTGTAGTGCACCAATTCTGTCCCTACCCGAAGGGACTGAAAATTTTGTAGTCTACTGTGATGCCTCGCACAACGGACTAGGTTGTGTGCTCATGCAAAGGGACAAGGTCATCGCCTATGCATCACGACAGCTCAAGATTCACGAGAAAAACTATACGACTCATGACCTGGAACTGGGAGCAGTGGTGTTTGCTCTCAAAATATGGAGGCACTATTTGTATGGAACCAAGTGCACGGTGTTCACGGACCATAAAAGCCTCCAGCATATTCTGAATCAGAAAGAGTTAAATATGAGGCAACGACGTTGGGTGGAACTTCTTAGCGACTATGACTGCGAGATTCGCTACCATCCAGGGAAAGCAAATGTCGTAGCTGACGCCCTAAGCCGAAAGGAACGGGTTAAGCCATTGAGAGTCCGAGCTTTGGTCATGACTATACAGTCAAACCTAATCCCTCAAGTCCGAGAGGCACAAGAAGAGGCAGTCAAGGAGGATAATCTGCTGAATGAAGCATTGAGAGGCATGGATAAGCAGTTTGAAATTAAGTCAGATGGATGCCGATACTTCATGGGCAGAATTTGGTTACCGAAGTTTGGAGGCGTAAGGAAACTGGTCATGGATGAAGGGCACAAAACAAGATATGCTATTCATCCAGGGTCGGACAAGATGTATCACGATTTGAAGGGATCATACTGGTGGCCAAACATGAAGGCTGACATTGCTACTTATGTCAGCAAGTGTTTAACATGTTTAAAAGTTAAGGCTGAGCATCAAAGGCCGTCAGGATTGCTAGTCCAGCCAGAGATACCCCAATGGAAGTGGGAAAATATCACCATGGATTTTATCACTAAGTTGCCAAAGACTTCTGGAGGTTATGACACCATCTGGGTGATCGTGGATCGGCTGACCAAGACCGCACACTTCCTGCCAATCAAGGAGACTGACAAGATGGATAAGTTAACACGAACCTATCTTAAGGAGGTCGTCTCAAGGCATGGGTGCCAGTATCCATTATATCAGACAGAGACAGCCGATTTACGTCAAGGTTCTGGCAATCATTGCAAGAAGCACTAGGAACGCGTCTGGATATGAGTACAGCCTATCACCCGCAAACGGACGGTCAGAGTGAAAGAACGATTCAAACATTGGAAGATATGCTAAGGGCATGTGTCATCGACTTTGGAAAAAGTTGGGACAGACACCTGCCATTAGTTGAGTTTTCTTATAACAACAGTTATCACTCGAGCATTAAGACCGCCCCATTCGAGGCACTCTATGGACGAAAATGTCGATCACCTCTTTGTTGGGCCGAAGTAGGGGATAGTCAGATTACTGGACCTGAGATCATCCAGGAAACTACAGAGAAGATAGCCCAGATTCGGAACCGATTGAAGATTGCGCGGGATCGACAGAAGAGTTATGCAGACATCCGACGGAAGGATTCGGAATTCCAAGAGGGAGATCAAGTGATGCTGAAAGTCTCGCCTTGGAAAGGCGTAATCCGTTTTGGAAAACGAGGAAAACTCAATCCTCGTTATATCGGACCATTCAAAGTCACCAGAAGAATTGGCCCGGTAGCTTACCGACTCGATCTACCCCCAGAGCTTAGTAGCATTCATAATACCTTCCACGTATCCAATCTTAAGAAATGTCTGGCGGATGAATCACTCGTGATACCCATGGACGAGCTGGAGATAGACGATAAGTTGAATTTCATTGAGCAACCGGTGGAAATAATGGACCGAGAAGTCAAGAAACTCAAGCACAGTCGAATTCCAATAATAAAGGTCCGATGGAACTCTAAACGAGGTCCCGAGTTTACTTGGGAACGCGAAGATCAATTCCGAGAGAAGTACCCCCAGCTGTTCTCAAAAGTCCAAGCAGAGGAGAACACGAGCTAATTTCGGGACAAAATTCCTTCAACAGGGGGAGACTGTAACAACTGGCCTAAAAATAAGGTATGAAACTCAAAAATTAAACTAATATAAAACTCGAATAATGAAGTAATAAACCCGAATGAAATTATATGAATCTCGAATCATATAATCAATAAACTCGAATGGTGTTGTATGAATCTCGATGAAAGAAGTAATAAACTCGAATAATGATATAATGAAACTCGATTAGTAAAGATCTAAACTTGAATAACACTTTGATGAAACTCGAATAAAGAGATAATTTTCTCGGATAATGCAGTATAAAACTCGAACAATGAAGATACAAATCTCGATTTCTAAGGGACGAAACTCGAACAAAGAAACATAAAACTCGAATAAAACCACATAAAACTCGTACATTTAAACAAAGAAACTCGATTAAAGAAGCAAGAAACTCGGGCAATGTTGTATGAAACTCGACTATAGCTATATAAAACTCGAATGACAAAGGCATAAAACTCGATCAAAGTGTGATAAAACTCGGGCATAATGTTATAAAACTCGATTGACACTGCAACAAACTCGATTCACACTTGAATCGAGTTTAACATTCCAGAAAA
>JAANYP010001233.1:108916-211674 GCA_020465985.1 Centrapalus pauciflorus | reverse complement strand
TGGTGGTGGCTTGTAAACCGGAGGAGGTGGTGGTGGTGACTTATATTCATACTGATGCTTAGGTGGCGGTGGATACTTTTCTACAGGTGGAGGTGGTGACTTGTAAACATAATGATTCTTAGGTGGTGGCGGAGACGAGTAAGGGTAGTTGGCGGTGGTCAATGGCGGCAAGCATAACGATACAATTACCACTACAATAGTGGTTAACATGGTGGCCATGGGAGACACCTTCCCTTTTGTTCCCATTTCTAAGAAAGGAAATTGTTTGATTTTGAGCATAGCTTTCTTCCTTTATATAATAGCTAGAATTTCCATTATTTTCATTTAAAAAATAATTAATTTAATCAATTAAATAAAAATTAATTTGAAAATCATTCCACACCAACTACCTAAAGGAAACTACTGTTTAAATATGTAAGCAATTTAATCACACGTGCTGACCAGTCATTTTACTTCACTAAAATTAAACCATTCAATGTCCTTTAGCAGCCTTTTTGTCTTTTCGTTGTACCTTTATTCGGTATCAAATTAGAATCAAAGGTTAATAGGGTAAAAGGTAACTAATTTTCACTTTTTATCCTATTGGTTATATACTAATTCCTTTTCCAATTAAAGTTAATGTACTTTTTGAATCAAATAAATCAATATGATCTTATGATCATGTCGGATTGAAAGTTAATAATTGATAACGTATCGATTTCTTAGTCAAATCAATATTTTTTTTATTGAAATGATAGTGTAGTGTTTATTTGGAGTGTATTATTAAGTTCTACGACTGCTTAGTTTTTTTTCTACATTGCGTAAATTAACAATGTATTAACTAAAAGTCGTTTTAATTTGCACAAAATAGTATACATCATATAACAATTAAGTTGTCTTTACAGTAAGAAATACTGAATGCACAAAACAATCATTTTTTTAACTCTGAACCTTAAAACACGCAGTATTCATTTGCCGTTTAAGTTATTACAAATGACAATGCGACGTGAAAACGTATCAAGACATCTAGTTTTAGACACACATTTTGAAGATCTAAAAACCATGAAATAAATAAATATTCAATGAAACGATTGTTATAAGTTTAATGACCGATTAGAAATAGGATTGTTGAATATAGGAAAGTTATGCATCACCTAACATAAAACTTCCATTACATGATAAAAGTTAACAAGGCAAAGGATTGATCCTACACAAATATTAGGTAATTTGTTTGTCAATAAGATCTGTCTAACCACATTACAGAATCGTTTGTTGAAAACTTATCAAAATCAAGAACTAGACTAGGGGTGTTCATAAAAAACCGCATAGAACCCAAATCCCAAACTGAAAAAAACCAAACCGAAGAGAAAACCTTTCCAAAAACCGCAATTTACGGTTTGGTGTGGTATTCGTCTAAAAATCAAACTGATATTATTTGAAATTCAATGAGAGTTGTATATACTTGTATATAAGTACATATGATTATGTATTTATGATTTTATGGTTTTTGTCAATCGTATGTATACAAGTATATATGAATGAATATGTGCATTGACAACATTATTGAAGGTTGAAGGTTTAACAGCGAATTAAATTTCTATTTTCTGATCTATGTTCTTTAAATACTTATTTAATATATATATTTATGATAATTAGACAACTTGTATACATACATATACATACATATATGTGTATATATCATTTAATTAGTAATGTTTTAAAAGACGTTGTTTAACATAAGAAATCATGAACAAAATGAAAGATCATAAACAAAACATTAAAAATGGATCTTTTAATATTATAAATGGTAGTAAAACATTAAAGATGGTTGTTAATTTTCATCGTTCATGAGGACTCACGTTAATTTTAAAGAAACCAAAAGAAAACCGAAAACTAGAAAAAAACCAAAAAGACCAAACTACAAAAAACCGCACAAACTCGGTTTCTAATTTGATTATAAAAACCACTCTTTTCAATTTCGATTTTATACATAATTCACACCAAACTGCATTATGCACAACCCTACTGTCATGTGATAGCCAGGGCCATCGTGTTTAGGAGATTTCCCAACGCTGGTACTTGGTACAATGGTACCTAGGTCCATCCCTACTTTAGAGGTTTCCCAATCTTTTAACACAAAATATTTGAATCCATTTTCTAATCTGATCCATCCAAATTATAAGCAAAACATAGAAAACTTGGAAGATAAAGACCTTGCCCATTAGCCTTGGAAAGAATTAGTCCATGAAAAATTGTAACTATAACTTTTTTTTTTTTTTTTTCGTAGTAGAAGCCATCAGATGAAGAATTCAAGATCTGTTATGAAGTATCTCAAGTTTCAAGTTTCTAATTCCACATCTCTTTGGCTAACATGACATAATAATTTGCAACACTTATTGGAAATCCAACAACATGTAGGCCTTGGAGTTTCATCAAAACGCTCTTATTTAATTAGACTCGTGTATGGGAAAAATGTTTAATTTCTTCCATGTCATATAAACCAAGTCCTTATACAAATTGAAGTTTCAGAACGCATAAGACAAGAGGTAAAACATTATTATTATAGAATACACATCCAATATCGTATTAGATCCATTGATTTCTTGAGTATTAGTCCTCAATGGATAGAAAACACCACCCCATAACAAACAACTTAATCCATTTTAGTGCATATATCTGATTTCAATTGGTGTAAATACAATTCATAAAATTTCAAAAATCTTAACAAAATAAACACAAGATATGTTGAGTTTAATTAATTTCTCTTTTGTACTGAAACATACTGTAATAACCTACTTTCAAATAAAAACTAGAACTATTTTTTAAAATAAATGAATTTCATGTAGTCCCGCCACTCTAAAGGAGAGTTATGCATTAAAAAACTACAAAGGAAAGGGATTATTCTCTGGTAGTAAAATACAATGATTCATATCTTAAATAATTTAAAGGCTTTTTTCCTTCCTAAAAGAGATTAACAGTTCTTATGTCTGTAGACGGACAACCGTTGTATCTTGAAGATGATTTGATTGACATTAGAGGTAAGAAACTCTTTTATCCTCGTCAAAATTGAAGGGAATGTCTCCCTACTTATCATATTAAAAGAGATGTTTCTTCGTGCCTCTCACTCGAACCATCGCTGGTGATTGAAGATTGTATGTTTCCTCGTTTATCTCACTAGATTGCTCTCTCTCACTGTGTTTGTGTCTCATCTCAATCCTCATCTCTCTCTCTCTCTCTCTCTCTCTCTCTCTCTCTCTCTCTCTCTCTCTCTCTCTCTCCCCCTCTCTCTCTCTCACCCTACTTTAATAGTTTTGCCTCTTGATTTCTCATTGATCTCCATTAGATCTCTTGATCTATGATCAGATTCTGACTTTCAAGTTCGGCCCCTTTTTAACTCACCCTACTTTAATAGTTTGGCCTCTTGATTTCTCATTGATCTCCATTAGATCTCTTGATCTATGATCAGATTCTGACTTTCAAGTTCGGCCCCTTTTTTCTCATCTCACTCAAATTTTATTTATATTTGTGTTGTTGTTAGATGTATGGTTCAAAATTATAGAAACACCTTTTTGGTGTAGATGTTAAGTTGATTTTAGTTTAATATACCATATATGTTGCTTGCCTTTGACTCTCATATGTTGCTTTTGAATTTATTTTTCAATTGGTAACTCAAAGATTTTATTATAGATTTGAATACTAATTTTATGGTAGAGTTGAATCCTAATTTTTGTAAAACAAGTATTATTTTTTCTAGAAACGGCTAACTTTTAAATCACAATTTCTCAGACATCTACATACAATTAACCTTTTTAAAAAAGGTTCAATTGTTAAAATCAGCAATCATTTTTTTGTTTTTTATTGTATATAGAAAATTACTTTTTAATCGTCATCATTACTAGCATAAATTTTTGTATCTTTTTCTAATTAGTAACATTCAATTTTATATTTTATATCATTAATATATTAATCAACTTTTGCATATTTTACCATTTATAGTATCAAAATTTTTATATCATAAACAGTAAGAATATAAAAGTTGATACAGTTAATGATAAAAAAATAATGTATTATAAACGGTAAAAAACAAAAAAAGCCTAGGACTATTTTTATCAATTGGTTATTTGAAAAACAAACAACACGTAAGCAATTACTACCCAAATTTACAGAATTAGTATTGAAATTTAAAAATCCCATCAGGGTGAAACACCCATACAACTAATACGAGTATTTCGATACCATTATACATTAATTTATACAGAGTATTTGCGGAAATACGGTCAAATTAAAACTTTTAATACTTTAATAATCATCAACGTGATTCCAAACACTTTGCATATAACACAACAGAGTGTCTGAAATCACGGAGTAATGTAATTGGGGTCACAATGTTAAATCATCAATTTGATTACCAACGAATTAATAATCATTAACTAATTCGCGTAAGTCCAAAATGGATGTCTGCTACTCCCACCCCAATTATCAACAAAATATGGAGCTCCTAACCATGCTCCAATCAGTGTCTATCAGTTTGGGCCAGCCGGGCCTTTGCCCTTAACAGTTCCTGAAAAGAAATATCAACTAACGGGTAAACAACAAAGTTGTTTAGTGAGTTTCTAGATTAAAGTACCATGCGATATATGAATGATGTCATGCAATGCCATGAATTTAACTAACAGTCTCAGGAGGCCAACTAATGGCTAATAAGCTACCACATTGCGGTTACCACACACAGGCTTACCGTACAATGGGTTTACAATCTACTGCTCGATTACCACAGACCACAGGCTTATCGATATGCAGTTTACAGTGATGCCATACGATTACCACAAACCACAGGCTTATCGTTTTATAGGCAATAATGGTTACCACACACAGGCTTACCATTATGATTCCGCTAGGTTACCACACTCAGGCTTACCGTCTCAGCGGAGAGGTCAAATAAATGATCAACAACTTATCAACCGAATAATAATATGACAACAATAATGCATGTGATGGCAAAGCATGTAAATGACAAGAATGATACGAAAGCAATAACATACAATTCATGATATGCATATAAATACATTAATGCTAGAACTCACAATGGTGTACAACAAGCTCCCGGCCTCGAAACCGAGTTACAATCGTCAAAATACGATTAATAGTCTTGCAAGAAAGGTATCAGTATAGAAGGTTGGAAGTTTCCCAGCCCGGGGGGAGTGTCCGTGATTGTTGGTGAACGGTATACGTAGAACAGGTGAGTAAAGAGTTGTCCTTTGGGCTCTTAGCTCTTTTGGTACCGTCGGTATTGCTTCTTTCTTTCAAGTTTTCCTAGGCCTACATCCCTTGGTCCACGGATTAGCAAAGCGGGCCGATGAGATGAATTGGTTCCGGGGTATGCCTGATAGGTTCATGATGTAATATTTATAAGTCTCACGGTGCACAATTTCCTAAATTTGATCCGAACACGATAATCGTAAGACTTAATTAATTTCGACATTAAACTTTAATAATTATTTTTGGTCTAATTATTCTTCTTATTTGAGGCCATAAACTATTATGGCGAAAGATCCCATAATAATTAAAATTACAATTTCGGACCAATGTCATCCGAAATCCATACTTACCGAATTTTTCAGAATATTTCAATGTTGAACTGCCTTACGGATTTAATGTCAAAAATACCAAAACTTCTCTATATTTATTATTAAGAGTTGTAAATCATTCCCAACACACACACACACACACACACACACACACACACACACACACATATATATATATATATATATATATATATATATATATATATATATATATATATATATATATATATATATATATATATATATATATAAACTCATTTTAACCACCAAAACATCATTTTCATCTTTTTAAATTACCAAGGGTTCATATGAACTCAAACTTGGGTTTTTGAGATAAACCCACCAAAATACATAAAAACTTGTATAATATACTTTGAAAGGATGAATCTAATATATTCCATCATTATTTTTGAAGATCTAAAGATTTCTAAGATATCTCCATGAAAACCCATCAATATACGTAGAAACTTGTATAATATACTTTTTAAATAATGGATCTAACATCTTTCATCATTTTCTTTCAAGATCTAGCCAATTCTAAGAGATCTCCATAAAAACCCATCAAAATACATAAAAACTTGTATAATATACTTTTTAAATAATGGATCTAACATATTTCATCATTTTCTTTCAAGATCTAGCCATTTCTAAGAGATCTCCATAAAAACCCATTAAAATACATAAAAACTTGTATAATATACTTTTTAAATAATGGAACTAAAATATTTCATCATTTTCATTCAAGATCTAACCATTTTTAAGAGATCTCCATAAAAACTCATTTGAGTTCTCATCTTCTTCATATGAAGATGGTGGAGAGAAGAGAAAAGTAAGAGATTTATAAAAATAAGAGTTGGTACCTCTTGGATCTTCAAAACCGTATGAAGCTTCCAACAAAATCAGATTTTTCTTTCTTCTTCTCTTTTCTCTCTTCTTCTCTATTCTTTCTTCTCTCTTTATTTCTTTTTTTATTGAAGTTGGCGAACACACACACACGTAACATATAAACAACAAAACACAATTTCCATTTTCCTTTTTTTTAGTCCTTAACTTTTCAATATATACCATTTAGACCCTACAATTATTTTCATTTCTTTTAAGGTCCTTTCTTCATAAATCAATACTTTATTTATTATAATTTACACAACCATTTATTTATATATCACAATATTAATTTATATTCCGAATTTGTATTTCTTTACAATAAATATTAATTATCGATTAAATAATCGGGTTCCGTGGGCGGATTCAAGATTCATTTCCGAAGGCGCTAAAAGGATTCCGCCCACGGAATCAGGTTCTTTCAAACAGAGCGGGGTATTTGGTCATCATTTCAGCCTTCGTCTCCCAAGTCATCAGATCCACGGTGCTGCTTCCAACAAATGAGTACCATCTCGATCTCCTTATTTCTTAGGTTAATTATTTTGTCGCGGATAATCTTTTCCGGTTCTTCGACATATCGCAATTTCTCATCAATTTGCACATCATCCAAAGGAACGGTTACTTTAAGATTAATCGGACTTCTCTTCAAATAGCTAACGTGGAAGGTGTCATGGATTCCTGCCAACTCAGCGGGCAACTCTATTTTATAAGCTTGGGCTCCGACACGTTCGGTAATAGGAAATGGTCCAACATATCAAGGACTTAACTTCCCTCGCTTCCCAAATCTCATAATCCCCTTCCACGGAGATACTTTCAGCATCACGGAATCTCCCACTGCAAACTCAATATATTTATGACGTTTGTCCGAGTATGCCTTCTGTCGATCTTGGGCAGCTTTGATTCGCTCACGAATAAATTGAATTTTATCATGCGTCTCTTGAAGCAATTCGGGACCCGCTAACGGTTTCTCGCCTGCTTCACGCCAACACGTCGGAGTTCGACACTTTCAGCCATACAACGACTCATACGGAGCCATCTTTATCGAAGAATGATAACTATTGTTATAGGCGAATTCCACAAGAGGTAGGTGCGTATCTCAATTTCCACCAAGCTCGATCACACACGCACGCAACATATCTTCCATCGTCTGATTAGTACGTTCAGTCTGGCCGTCAGTCTGGGGACGAAACGCCGTACTCAAATTAACACGCGTTCCAAACTGATCTTGCATACTTTGCCAATATCTCGAAGTAAATCTTGAATCACGATCCGAAACAATAGATTTTGGAATCCCATGGCGTACAATAATCTCATCAATATACATTCGCGCCAATCTTTCCAAAGGAAAGTTTTCTCGTATTGGCAAAAAGTGTGCGGATTTCGTCAGTCGATCCACAATAACCCAGATAGCATCATGTTGTCTTTGGGTCTTCGGAAGCTTTACCACAAAGTCCATCGTGATGTGACCCTACTTCCATTCAGGTATCTCGAGTGGTTGCAAATTTCCAGATGGTTTTTGATGTTCGACCTTGACTCGCAAACAAGTCAAACACCGTTCAACATGATTACCAACGTCTCGCTTCATTCCGGGCCACCAATATTCGGATTTCAAATCCTGATACATTTTAGAACTCCCGGGGTGAATTGAGAACTTGGAATTATGACCATCTTCTAAAATTGTTTTGCGCACATCACCGATCTTAGGCACCCAAATGCGATCTCTCAAAGCGTTGCCACCTTCGGTTAACAATACACTCTGACCAACCATCCTTTCGGCCTTAATATTTTCTTCCTTAAGGCCCTCGATTTGCCACTTTCGAATGTCATCAAGGATAGAAGAAGTCACAACTACATGTGTTAGCGCATAACAAGTCGCTTCCGGATATCACTTTCGGCTTAAGGCGTCAGCCACTATATTGGCTTTTCCAGGGTGATAAAGGATTTCAGTGTCATAATTCTTAGTCAATTCCACGGCACGTCGCTGTCGCATGTTTAACTCTTTCTGATCAAAAATATGTCTCAAGCTCTTGTGGTCAGTAAACAACTGACACCTTGTACCATATAGGTAATGCCGCCAGATTTTTAAAGCAAACGTGACAGCATCTAACTCCAAGTCATGAGTTGGACGACTCTTTTCATAATCTTTTAGCTGTCTCGATGCATAAGCTATCACTTTTCCTCGTTGCATCAACACGCAACCCAACCCATTTATCGAGGCATCACTATAAACAGCAAAATCTTCGTTTCCTTCCGGCAACGCAAGCACCGGAGCATCAGTCAATCGACTCTTCAAAATTTGAAATGCCTCAATCTGTGGCTTTTCCCACACAAACTTCGCATTCTTACGTGTCAACGAAGTGAGTGGGACAGCTATTTTAGAGAAATCTTGGATAAATCGTCGGTAATAGCCGGCCAATCCAAGGAAACTACGAATCTCAGTAACATTTCTAGGCACTTCCCAACTTTTAGTGGCTTCAATCTTGGAGGGATCCACAGAAACACCCTCCCAAGATATGACATGTCCTAGAAATTGCACTTGCCGCAACCAAAATTCACATTTCGAGAATTTAGCGTACAGCTGTTCGCTGCGAAGAAGTTCGAGCAATTGTCTCAGATGTACTGCATGATCCGAATACACCAAGATGTCGTCGATAAACACTATAACTGACTTGTCAAGCATTGGACGGCACACACGATTCATCAAGTCCATAAAGACCGCAGGAGCATTAGTGAGCCCAAAAGGCATCACTGAGAACTCATAATGCCCATATCGGGTCCGAAAAGCAGTTTTCAGCACATCTTCCTCGCGGACTTTAAGTTGGTGATACCCTGAACGAAGGTCTATCTTCGAGAAATAAGCAGCTCCTTGTAGTTGATCGAACAAGTCATCAATACGAGGCAAAGGATACTTATTCTTTATAGTCACCTTGTTCAGTTCTCTATAATCTATACACATTCGCAAGGTTCCGTCTTTCTTTCGCACGAATAAAACCGGAGCACCCCACGGCGAGGTACTCGGCCGAATGAACCCTTTCTCTAACAATTCTTCCAATTGCGCCATCATTTCCTTCATTTCCGAAGGCGCTAAACGATACGGAAGCAAGGCCTTTCAGCCTTGCTTCCACTTCCAACGACTTCAGTATTATCGTTACTTACTTGTTCGCCTTCAGCATTATCTTTCTTTCCCTGCACGTTCTGGGAAGCAAGTAACTGCGCCATTAACTCATTCCGCTGGCGATTTTGCTCCAGCATCTGAGCCATCATTTACATCATCTGGTCCTCTCTAGACCCTCCACCAGTACGGAAACTGGATTCACTTTCATAGTCTTGAGACTGATCTCTGTCTCCCCCAACAATTGGATGTTCTACCTCCTGGTGTAGAACGTGATTTGACTGGTTATCCGACATTGTCTGCAACAAACAGTTACAGGTCGGTTCAACACTTCTTTCACACCCAAGTGTGCACATGACATTTATATGTATATATAATTATACTTACATAAAGTTATAATCTTAAAAGCTTACCCATTATTATCTCATCCTAGGCCAAAGGACAATTGAATCTGTTATAATATTGCCGCCTAGGTGGGTCAATACCAGCATCTGAAACCGTGCTCAGAGTAGACTATCGTCGACTATACTCTGTCTATGAGCTCCAGCTCTGATACCAAATTGAAACACCCATAAAACTAATACGAGTATTTCGATACCATTATACATTAATTTATACAGAGTACTTGCGGAAATACGGTCAAATTAAAACTTTTAACACTTTAATAATCATCAACGTGATTCCAAACACTTTGCATATAACACAACAGAGTGTCTGAAATCACGGAGTAATGTAATTGGGGTCACAATGTTAAATCATCAATTTGATTACAAACGAATTAATGATCATTAACTAATCCGCGTAAGTCCAAAATGAAAGTCTGCTACTCCCACCCCAATCGTCAACAAAATATGGAGCTCCTAACCATGCTCCAATCAGTGTCTATCAGTTTGGGCCAGCCAGGCCTTTGCCCTTAACAGTTCCTGAAAAGAAATATCAACTAACGGGTAAACAACAAAGTTGTTTAGTGAGTTTCTAGATTAAATTATCGTGCGATATATGAATGATGTCATGCAATGCCATGAATTTAACTAACAATCTCAGGAGGCCAACTAATGGCTAATAAGCTACCACATTGCAGTTACCACACACAGGCTTACCGTACAATGGGTTTACAATCTACTGCTCGATTACCA
This sequence comes from Centrapalus pauciflorus, assembly GCA_020465985.1. Classification (NCBI taxonomy): domain Eukaryota; kingdom Viridiplantae; phylum Streptophyta; class Magnoliopsida; order Asterales; family Asteraceae; genus Centrapalus; species Centrapalus pauciflorus. Next base: position 200,977 of record JAANYP010001233.1, on the reverse strand, counting down.
CAGACCACAGGCTTATCGATATGCAGTTTACAGTGATGTCATACGATTACCACAGACCACAGGCTTATCGTTTTATAGGCAATAATGGTTACCACACACAGGCTTACCATTATGATTCCGCTAGGTTACCACACTCAGGCTTACCGTCTCAGCGGATAGGTCAAATGAATGATCAACAACTTATCAACCGAATAATAATATGACAACAATAATGCATGTGATGGCAAAGCATGTAAATGACAAGAATGATACAAAAGCAATAACATACAATTCATGATATGCATATAAATACATTAATGCTAGAACTCACAATGGTGTACAACAAGCTCCCGGCCTCGAAACCGAGTTACAATCGTCAAAATACGATTAATAGTCTCCAAGGGACCTTAACCCGTCAAACCCCTACAAATAGATTCATGATGTAATATTTATAAGTCTCACGGTGCACAATTTTCTAACTTTGATCCGAACACGATAATCGTAAGACTTAATTAATTTCGACATTAAACTTTAATAATTATTTTTGGTCTAATTATTCTTCTTAATTGAGGCCATAAACTATTATGGCGAAAGATCCCATAATAATTAAAATTACAATTTCGGACCAAAGTCATCCGAAATCCATACTTAGCGAATTTTTTCAGAATATTTCAATGCTGAACTGCCTTACAGATTTAATGTCAAAAATACCAAAACTTATCTATATTTATTATTAAGAGTTGTAAATCATTCCCAACACACACACACAGATATATATATATATATATATATATATATATATATATATATATATATATATATATATATATATATATATATATATATATATATATATATATAAACTAATTTTAACCAGCAAAACATCATTTTCATCTTTTCAAATTACCTAGGGTTCATATGAACTCAAACTTGGGTTTTTGAGATAAACCCACCAAAATACATAAAATCTTGTATAATATACTTTGAAAGGATGAATCTAATATATTTCATCATTATTTTTGAAGATCTAAAGATTTCTAAGATATCTCCATGAAAACCCATCAAAAAATACGTAGAAACTTGTATAATATACTTTTTAAATAATGGATCTAACATATTTCATCATTTCTTTCAAGATCTAGCCATTTCTAAGAGATCTCCATAAAAACCCATCAAAATACATAAAAACTTGTATAATATACTTTTTAAATAATGGATGTAACATATTTCATCATTTTTCTTTCAAGATCTAGCCATTTCTAAGAGATCTCCATAAAAACCCATCAAAATACATAAAAACTTGTATAATATACTTTTTAAATAATGGATCTAACATATTTCATCATTTTCATTCAAGATCAAACCATTTTTAAGAGATCTCAATAAAAACTCATTTGAGTTCTCATCTTCTTCATATGAAGATGGTGGAGAGAAGAGAAAAGTAAGAGATTTATAAAAATAAGAGTTGGTACCTCTTGGATCTTCAAAACCGTATGAAGCTTCCAACAAAATCATATTTTTCTTTCTTCTTCTTCTCTTTTCTTTCTTCTCTCTTTATTTATTTATTTTTTTTTAAGCTGACGAACACACACACGCAAGGTGTGTGTGTGCGCGTAACGTATAAGCAACAAAACACAATTTCCATTTTTCTTTTTTTTAGTCCTAAACTTTTCAATATATATCATTTAGACCCTACAATTATTTTCATTTCTTTTAAGGTCCTTTCTTCTTAAATCAATACTTTATTTATTATAATTTACACAACCATTTATTTATATATCACAATATTAATTTATATTCCGAATTTGTATTTCTTTACAATTATTAATTATCGATTAAATAATCGGGTCGTTACACAAGGTGGATAGTAATTGATTAAACTTGGAATTCTCCGAATAAGATTATGAGTTTATTCTCATAGTCTTAAACAAGGATAACAATTTCGGTCCAATGCATATAAACATATCAACGGAACGAGATAATCGTAACCATTGGGCTAAAATTGCCACCCAACAATAAGGTTACTTGTACTTAAAAAGACACTAAAAATAACTATATCTTAAAAAGAAAAATTATGTATATAGTTATCCCTAAAAATACATGATTTAAAATAATAAAACATTATTAACATGATGGACAAAAAGTATACATTAACTAATTATGGTTTTAAATTCTAAAAATAAATGTAAATGCAAAATTAATTAAATTAAGTCACAATCATGTAGAATTTAGATACCGTTAAAGTTGAATGAAGCTTGTCAAGTGATAATACAAAGAAAGAAAGGCATGTCATAAACGAAATTCTTCATTTAGAAACAATAAATGACAAATCAAAAACCAAAAAGTCTAATGATCACAAGGTCAAGTTGATTTCTAATTAATTAATCAGAAATCAGTGGGACATGCGTCATTAAGAAAATTCGTGTGAGTTAGAGATGAGCGTGTGATTAATAAAAATTAATTACGGTGGATGTGCATGAAGCGCGATCCAATTTGAGATGAAGTAAACAAACAAATTTCAAAGTTTTTAGATAAAACATGATAGTTTTAAAAGTTATTTACCAAACGATAGTACTCTTAGGGGCGTTTGGCTTACGACATCAGTGGCAGACCCTGATTTTAGGTCGTTGATGACTTAAATTTGAATTGTGTTTTCGATTTTATAATTTTATTAATTGGATTCGCCAAGTCGGTTAACAACCGATAATATTAATTGAAATTTCATAAATTTTGAGATTAAATAAGAATAATAGTATTGAATTGTAACATCCCTATTTTTAATCAATTGTAATTTTCCAATTAAGACTCAATTTAATGCATCGATGGAATTATTATTTCAATTTCGATCACAATTTTAAAAATGAGAAGAGATGAGGAGAAATCATCATCGTAGTTTTGTGAGCGAGCATAACAATGAGAAACCGACTTGTAATCGGTTTAAATAAGAAAATACAAAGTTGAGGGGTATTATGTGCAAAAGTGGAAAAGTAGCAAATAAAAAGGAGAAAGTCGTTCATTTTCACCATCACTTTCTCTCTCTACTCTTTAAACCGTCTCTCACTCTCACTCTCACTCTCTCTAACCTCACGGTTTTAATCCAAGAAACACCAGAATCATCAAATTAAAGTGCAAAGAGTTGGATTTATGTGGCAAACAAGGAACTATAGCTACTGCAAACAACGATTTGAGGTAAAACCCGTTCTATATTACGAATTTTTGGTGTTTTGGGTTCGGTTTTCATAAAAACCGAATCAAAAGATTTAGGTTGCAAATGTAATTGCATGTTGTATATTCTATTGGATATGTTAAAATCGAGTGTTAGAGATGTTATATACCAAATTTCAGTTTTTTATTCGAAGTCTAAGTATGCTTTTGAGATTAGTGTGTGTTTTAGTGTGTGTGTTCATCGACCGTTGATGAAAATTGGACAAATGTGGAATATTTTGGTACATTGGTGTTATGCCTTAAGTTAAAAGAGTGTATTTAAGTTCATATCTGCAATTTTAGATACAAAAATATGCAAAAATGGTCAAAAGTATATTCTGGAAAATGTTGGAAAATATATAAGTGTGAACTCGGACCATATGAACACGATTCGGATCATCCGAGTTCGGACCCACTACCCAATTCGGACCAATCCGAATTCGGGTCTCAACCGATTTCGGACCATATGCAATTTCGGATGGTAATCATCAAGAAAATTTACTAAGTCTAGGAAGTCAATTCGGATCAACTGTTCATCCGGAGTTCGGATGAAGTCTCAAATATAGTTACTAAGGATGGACCTCGGACCATCCGGATTTCGGATCATCTAAAATTCGGATGTGGTCTGAATTTCAATTCAAATTTCACTTAATTTGAGAATCTAAGTTTTAAGCAATTACTGACATTAATACACTATTACACTGACTTGACAGATCATTGTGGTGTTGTCTAACGCACATTGATTCAAAGACACGACACACTGTACAATCCACTGTGATTAATAGATTATCATTCTAACATTTATTGTCTTTGCATTCACATTTTACATATTCAATGGCATGTTCACATTGTTCATATATATCAATTGACACTCATGAATGATTCATTGTTATGGTGCACACTCGTACTTGACAAGTAACAAACATGTAGCCAGCGTTCATTTGAAAGTGCATCTATTTACATCATGCTTGCACTGCATGATCATTACTTCACAATCTGATGCGACCTGGACTGGGGCTGACAGCAGGCCATTGTCGGGTACTGATCATCCCACTCGTTTTCCTGGTCAGGTTCGGCACATCCCGGATCAGCATTTTGAACTGCCAACCCCATGCTTGCACTGCATGGTTTTCAATTATACTGGGGCTTGCACTGCCCATTTTCACACTATGTTTGTAAAGAAATATTTGTTGAATTATAATCTGTTATCTCACTAAGCAAATTAGCTTACTGTTGACTTACAATGTTTTCAGGCAAAGACAAATGTGTAGTTTGACCTTCTTCTTAAGCATTTCAATTCAATATCCCGGAGACTTTAGAAGCTATTGGTACACGGACGTTTGTAGCTTTGGGCTGGGATTTGATACTTTTAAAACAAGTTATGATGTTGTAATAGTTAGACTTAATCACTGTAGACAAGTATTTTTATTGCTTTAGTGTGGAACTGCTTAAATCTGAATTAAGCATCAATTTTAATTATCATGTTAATCATTGGGTTGTGTTGATCCTGGTGATTCCAATTATACCATCAATTCATGAGGAAGTCACATGAATTCCATGAAATGAACCATAATTTTAAAATATTAATAGTTTATTGAGTATTTTGTTTTAGTCTTTATATTATTAATTCATTATTTTTTATTGTTACATTATATTATAAATAATTATACTACAGATCTATTTATTTGATTGAAGGTTATAACATTTTTTTGATTAATAGTTTTAATATTTGAAAAGCAATGTTGCACGTTCAAAAAACCGCGGTTACACAAACAAAAAATTGTAAAAAATTACAATATGAAACGAAGTTATTGGCGAAAGGACCGGTGACACGTACCACCCCCGGCTTCCACTTGGGTCCGCCCATGGAAATTAACTTTAAAGAAAATGGTGTTTATAGTGTATTTTGGAATTTGGATGACAAAAACAATGAACAAAAATGTGTTTAAATTGCATCAAAATCTATAGTTGAAAGAATCTATCATTTTTAGTAATTTGTAAATAAATTTAGATTTAACACTTCACACAACTCGTACCTTTAGTTAGCCTTGAATATCATTCCAGACCTCAATCAATCAACTAATACATACTACGAAATAAATTCCAATTTATTAAAATTTCATTCCGCGAACCAAACGCCTTTTTAGTTTTCTTTCCTAAAATTTTTTATTCAGAAAGACCCAAACAATAAAGTTTATTTTTAACTCAATAAATTTTAAAACACTTTATATAAAGTTATGCAACAGACGATCTCAAAATCTAGGTTTATACTGTGTGCATCTTGATTGATCTTGAAATGTCGACCTTCATCGAAAGGTAATACATTTGTATTGACATATTCTTGTATTGCTTATTCTTTGATTTAACATATATTGTATTTGGGGTTTTAAAACAAGGGAATTTGACCAGGTAACATATATCTTAAAATTTGTCGATAAAAATAAAATAAATCCTTTTTTTTTTTCAAAAAAGGATTATATAATTTAATTTTGACAAAAAAAATGTACCAACAACCATTTAATGGTAAAATTTTGATATTATTTGATCCTTTGTTGTTAAAATAAGATTACATCATCTTTTCTCGGACTTAAAATTGATTTTCATTCACTTTGTTGGCAAAACTTAAATTTGATGATTCTTTTTTGGCCTAAAAATTTTCATAATACCTTTAGTAACAAAAATTGTATTTTACATTATTTTTCTTAGTACTTTTCCTTCTAAAATAAAGAGTTAGAACCATTGTTTTTTAATTCTGAGTTTATGTTTCATTTATCGTTATGGAAACAACATTAATTTGTCATACAAATACACAATTTCATATTGATATTGTCAGGCATGATTCAAAGCATAGAAGAATGGTAACAATTTTTAATCAGCGTATAACTCTAGTTCATAGTCCATAGATCTACTACGTCAGTATCACATCACTTCATCATCTTATCGCAGTATACAGTTCACACCCTGTAAATGGTCATCAAAGTCTAAACTATCTTCAATTAAATTAAAAAAGAAATTAATTAATGAAAATAAATAAATTAAACAACATAATTAAATAAACAATGAAAATAAAAATACACAATTAAATAAACAAAACAAATAAAACTAAATAATATCTTGATATTCATTCTACCTAAAGCTCCCACCCATACTTTTGGCTGAGTTTAGTTGTATTTAGATTATTATTCGATGTTGCCCTCCGGTTCGGTGTTCATGTGGTGCGAAAGGATTGCGATATCTTTGGCTTCTTTCTCCGACTTTCTCATTTCGATCATTTGAGATTGGTTACTAATATTTGAAAGTTGTATTTAAATCGTCAAAACGTTCGTTTACAAATTGTAACGAGCCAGTTAATTGAAAACTTTTAGAAATTTGTCGTTTTCCTGTATTTCTTTTCGGAGGGCGTATTGGTTCAACGAAGAAAGCGTCGACCTCATCACTACAACATAAACGACCTTTACTGAGGGATATTTCCCTCGGTGATCCCTCAGAAAAGCTATTTTCCGACGGATTTTCGAGGGATTTGGTCCGTAGGAATAATCTGGTCGGTAATTGCCTTTTCCGAGGGAATTTCTGACGGCAATAATTACCGAGGGATTTACCGACAACTTTTTTACTAAGGGATTGGCGAGGGACAAGTTACCGAGGGATTAGCGAGGTACAAGCTACCGAGGGATTTATACTGAGGGATTACCGAGGAAACTATTACTGAGAGATTAGCAAGGGATATTTACTGAGGGAATAGTGAGAGATATTTTCTGAGAGATTACCGACAGATATTTATCGAGGGATTACCGACAGCCAATTTTCTGAGAGATTACCGACAAAAGTAATACCCCTCGCTAATCCCTCGGAATCCCTCGATAATTACAGAGGGATTTACGACAGAAATTTATTCGTCGGTAATCCCTCCGTAATCCCTCGGTAATCATTTGGTAAACTTTGAAACTGATTTCCATCAAGAAATTCTCGGTAATCCCTCGGAAATTTCTGAGGGATATTTGCCCTCGGAAAATCCGTCGGTGAAAGTCATTTTTCTAGTAGTGCATCTTTGTTTGGGATGGCCTCGTTGGGTACGGGTGTCTAACTATCGGAGCCGGTTGTATATGTGTTCGACATCATTGTCTTCGATTGTTTAGTTATTGGCGTCTTAAACTCCATCGGTGGTATGACACTCCATTTTTTTGTTATTTTTTATAATTTCCCAAACATTTTTTAGAATAAATGACGAAGTATAGGCTGCGTTTAGTTGACGAAAACAAGCCGGTTTTCTGTTTTTGTTTTCAACGAAAACATGGCTTAATTGAAAACATGTTTAGTTTGACATTATTCTAATTTTTTTGTCATTTTCTAAATTTATAATAGAAATTGGAAAATGCATTAAAGGAGTTTTCAACCATTTTTCCAATTTTCAAAAGTGAAAACAAGGGACGTGGTGAACACGTTTTCAAAATTTTCTCCTAATTTTCTAGAAATGTAATAATGAAAACAAATTCTGGAAAAATGAAAGTGAAAACAAATATCAACTTTCCATCAACTAAACACACTCATATAGTGTTCTCGGTAATGTTGACAGCCGTGTTGTAAACGTCCTCATTGGATTGACCACTTCGACGATGGATTATCAAATTGTTGTATATTTCAAAAAAGTCTTTACCTGAATACATATAAATTATACTGATTTAAAAAAATGTAAATGTAAAGTGTAAATGTGAATATATATATATATATATATATATATATATATATATATATATATATATATATATATATATATATATATATATATATATATATAATGTAAATGTGAAGTGTGGATTTGCAAAAATACAAATTATACTAGTTAAATAAATGTAATGTAAAATGTAGATTGTAAAAAGACTTTTTTTTTTTATATATCTTTTCACTTAGTGTTGACTTGGTCGAACGTACGATAGTCGCCTCGATGCATGATTGCGTACATATGGACCAATATGCAAAGTAAAATAACTTTATTATTATTTTTTTTACTATTTCAGACCACATTATCCGTAGAAATAGCAAGGTAGGCTTGTGCAATTGCAATTTTTTTGACATGTTTCCACATATTGCTTTGCCTTGTGCGGGTACTCGACTACTCGTAGACATCACTTTCTTTTTTTTTTTTTTTTGGCTTGGGTTTGGGATCTGGTTCGGGTTGGGTTTCACGAACCCCTTCTAGGAGACTGGGTTTCATTGGTTGATTCGTCTCAGAATTTTATGTCTCGGTTGAAGTCGAAAATAGTTGTATGCGAGTTGAGTGGAAAATTGTTGATGTGATGATTGTGTGTACATTTGTGGTGATGTGAAAATTGTGAAGTAATTGTAGAGGAGATTGATTTAGTCAAGACGGATTGTTGGTCAGTATACGTTTCTTGGATTGTCGGGAAAATGTTGGGATGATATAATTTGAATCCATTAAAAAACAAAGGCGTAGAAAAGTTTGTAGAGATGTGAAATTGAATTTGTAAATGGAGGTATTTATAGAGGAAAATTATCTTTAGAAAAAGCTAAACGGTCAAATAAATGACCGTTGAAGCCATGAACATGAGCGTAGTGAGGGCACCGAGCGAGGAACATGGATTGTGGAGCGGGGTCTCCAAAAATTCCGAAACCAAAAAACTGATACGAATATTAGAAAAACCGTTCTGATTTTGAGTTTAAGCGAACTAGATTTTTCAATTATTTTCGGTTTGGTTAACCAAATTGAAAAAAACCTTCGGTTTTTGTTTCGGTTTAGGTTCACGGTTTTGGTAACAATATGACGGATGGTTAAACAAAAAACCGAAAAAAAAAATTAATTTTATATATTTTAACTTTTAGGTCTATAAATATTAATATTTATCATAACAATAAATTAATTTTAATTTATCGCAATAATAATTTAATTTTGAATTAATTATTAGTCTACATTAATTTTAAATCTAAGACAACAAAAAACTACACATATTCAATTTAATTTAGAATAATTATAAACTAGTTATTATTGTTTCTATTACAATTTTAAGATAATTTTTAATCTTTTAAAGATATTATATAGATAATTTGTAGTTTATTACTCGCTTTTATTATCTTGAACATTCGAAGTTTTTAAAAACTATTTGTTAGAGTTTTTAATTAATATTAAATTTAATTTATTAAATAAAAAATATTTAATTGGTGAACTGGATAATCGAATCGAAACAACCGGTTAAATGATTGTGGGTTATCCAGTTTTATTAATTTAGGTTCACGAAATTCTCGAATTGGTATCTCCGATTAAACATCCAAAGTGGAATTTCAATTTGGTTAACCTACCATGACCACCCTGTGAGAGGTACATCGGGCGCATATAGCCCCTCACCAATTTGGTATGTGAAGTGCGGCTGAGGTGACTCTGATAGTCAAATAAAAAAGGGTTAATATTGAAAAAATCTCACGGACTTTCATGCAATTATCGATTAAGTCACTAAACTTTTTTTTCCGAGTATTTAAGTCCCTAAACAAAGTTTGTCTTATTCAAAACTATATATTTTTAACCTGCTATCTGCTTAACAGGTAAAACAAGTAGTTACTCGAATAAGTTTATTATAAAAAAACCAACTTTCTTTTCCAATTTTCACGATTAAGTCACTGGACTTTTTTTTTTTCTTGTTTAGGTCACTGTACCATTTACCGGTTCGTAACCTGCTAAACAGGTCAAATATATATATAGTTTTGAACAAGACAAATATTGTCTAGGGACTTAAACATTCAGAAAAAAATTACAGTGACTTAATCGATAAATTCATGAAAGTTCGTAGGGTTTTTTCAATATTAACCCAATAAAAAACTCCGAACTTGGTTGCTAATCAAATAATAGCAACAAAAGTCGTAAGGTGTCTTTGTTGCCAACTGAATATCATGTTCATAAATTTGAAAATGACAACTGAATTAATGTAATTAAAATTTAGAAAGTTGCCAAGAATTTGAAGTTATTGGCATACTAATTTTCATAGGGAACAAAAAAACATTTTATAATTTTATTATTCACTCACATAATTTTTGTTTTAAATCATTTTAAATATTTAGTGTTATTTTTTTTTTTAAAAAAAACGAAGTCTAAGAATGTATAATTGGTGAATGTATCTGATATTCACATATCATATGTCTAATGTTAATTTAAACATGATCGTGAAAAAAATATTTTAAATTTTTTTCTAAGAGCAATACTTTCGGGTGCACTCAATTCGGGTTGTATTTTTTTAATCCTAAATCTCTCTCTCTCTCTCTCTCTCTCTCTCTCTCTCTCTCTCTCTCTCTCCACACACACACACACATAGCCAGGTTCATCAGTGTATCCATAAGATTCCAGCGTACCTTTTTGTGAATGGTCATTCACATTTTTTTTTGCATAGACATGTATAAGACTTTCTATCAAAATGAGCAACATCAAAATTCAAAAAATAAATTATGGGAATGGTTAAAATAAAGATCATGTGAATGGTGCGAATAATCATTCTATTGGATGAACATTCACATAAATGTGCATAAACATTCACATTACTTTTAAAAACACAGAATGTGTGAATGTGTGTAAAATTCATATATCACGAGCATAACATTAATTTAAACATGGTTATGAAAGAAATTTTAAAAACAAGTTATTTAATAGTGGTACCTTCGGGTGGATTTGATTTCGAGTGTGACTTTTTCGAACCTGACTCTGTATGTAATATATATGGGTGAGATCCTGTGAAAATTTTTTAATTTTTGAGAAGGTGTGAAGGAATCTTGATCATTAGATTTTATAGAAAAGATTATCTAAAGGCCCAAAAAAATACAGTGTCATTTTTGTAATTTAGTTGAAATTTGACAGCAAGACTTAAAAATTGTGGTGACATTTTTGTAATTAAATGATCATCTGATGGCTACCCCGAATCTTAACAGCAAAAGCAACTTTAACAGCAACAATTGATGAATCTTAAGATCAACAATTGCTTAACCTTAACATCTGCCGCAACAGCTATTAAGGTTTAAGCTTTTATTTATTAAAGCAACCTTAACATCAACAACAACAGTTGTTAAAGTTTGTCTTCTACTGTTAAGCTTTTATTTACCGTTAAGTTTACTATTATTGTTGTTAAGGTTTGTGTTGTTGTTGTTGTTGTTGTTAAGGTTCAACAACAATACTTTTAAGTTTTAACTAATGTTGATTTTTTGTTGTTTCTTTTAGACTTTAGCAAAAACTCTTTAAAGTTTTAAGAAACCTTTAACAACAGTTCTTGCTAAGCTTAACAACGTCTGAAGTTCAATTTTAATGTTTTTTTTTAATTTACTCAATGTTCAACTTCTTTTATCAAAATATAATGTTTGTTAAGCTTAAATTCACTGTTAATTTATGAATTTTTCTTTGAGACATTTTATCGCACCCATTGCATTCATAAATGTTATTAAACGACAAAAGTTGAAAATGTTCATGGAATCATTAATCCAACACATAATGTGTTATTGTCCATGATCTTCTCAAGGTATAATCTAGAAAAAAATTTGAAAAATAACAATAAATAAAAAAAATCGATTGAAAGAAACATTCATAATAACATTGTTTTTTGTCGGAAAAATTCATAGATCTTTAAAATTGAATGAAAAACATTTATTGAAACGTTGATTGTAATCGAAATCGAAACAGGCCGAATAATCATTCCTCAAAATGGATTAAAAAAAAACATAGTTGAAGAAAAAAAGCTGCGGAATACGATGAAGGAGAAGAAGATGAATTTGGAAGAATGAGAAAAAAGTGGATGACCAGGTAATTTTTTACATCATTGACGAAAATATCATTCGTTCTTCAACTTAAAGATCACATTGGCCATTAGATTAAAAATCATCAAGGGATGGAACTTTTTCTCACATTCTCACAAAGTTGAATATTTCTCATTTGATCCCAATTCTATATATAGGAGGTTTAATAGAAACTCTCTATGAATAAAAAATAACCTTGAAAAACTACAATGCATTAGTAAACTATAATTGAGCATCATGATCATTTGATGAATCATGTAGTCGGTTCAACTCGACTCGGACCAATCAGAAGATGCAACAAATGATCATGATGCACAACCCCCCTTGCATGATGCACTCAAATCCAACGACCGTCCTTGTGATGCACAGTGGCTTTCCAATATTTTTCGATGCATAAGTTTTTCATTGAACCCACATAATGTATGTATGTATTACACACATAAACACCATCAACTTGCTCTTTAGTAAAAGTATATTCTCATCTCATCTATTAAGTTTATGTGATAATTTAGCAACAATTTTGTAAGTGTTCGTATATATACAAACATACAATAAAAATAAAAATTTATGCATCAGAATAAATTATAAAGGCATCAACCAACCAAAATTTTGAAGTTGAGAGTCACATTCTTTGCCTTCAGGGCCAAATGCCACATGGCATCTCGCATCATCTTTGCTCACACCCTAACAAGATCCGACTTACGAGAGATCTTATTAAGGATCGGTTTATTTAATCTGATAATAATCGAAAAATTGTAAGATGCTAAGAACAAAATTATGATGGGTTAATTACGTTAAAAGATAATCTATTGTCACAGTTTTTTAATTTGGGTAATATACTAAATTTTTTTCTATTTGAGGTAATATACATTCCAGATTAAGTCAATCAAAGTACCGTATCGGATTGGAAGGTAAAATTTACTGAAATGACAGTTTCTTTATTTAGTCATCAGTTTTTTTAATTTCTAATATTGCTTAATTGTTTTTAAATTTCCTCAAAATAGCATGGTATTATCAAAAAGTACTTTTAAAAGTGCATATCATATAACAATTAAACTGTCGATTCTGTAAAAAAATGCTGACTGGACAAAGAAACTGTCACGTCAGTAATTTTTACCTTTCAAATTGATAAAATTACATTGATTGGTTTGATTTGGAAAGTTTGTTACCTTAATTAGAAAAAAAATTAGTATGTTATCCAAATTGAAAAAACTGTGACAATAGTTTACCTTTTGACGCAATTAATCCAATTATGATCTTAATAACCATGGTTTTGAGTATTACTTGCCATTGGATCTTAATCATAGTGAGTATTACCATTTTAAAAAATAATTCTCAGAATATTTTCGCACATTTATAAGGATGCTATACTTACAGGCTATTTCGATGCAATCACATGTCCTTCTTATACTCACAATGCATCATAATGTATTTATTATACGTTCATGGTATCATAGACAATTTGGTATGATGGTGGTATGTAGAGTGTGTGTGACATAACTAGCTGTAACTTCAGCTGTGAACCAGAGCTTTTAGTAGCTGGAGTTTTTGAGAGCTATAGTTTTTAAAATGAGCTGAAGTTTTTGTTGGTAAATGTGTTTGGTAAATGTAGTTATAGTTGTAATTTTTAGTATGATATACAAAAACATTGCTATTAATTAAAAGTTATAGTTTATATTATTTGAAGGGTAAAATGGTAATTTTGTTCGAGCAAAAACTTAAACTCGTTTTCAAAACTACTTTAAATAGCTTATCATGGAATAGTTTTTATGATATACACTACAAGAAATGTTACATTTAAGGACAAACATTTTAGGGACAACACAATGTTGTGTCTAAAGATGTATAGTTTGAGACCACAAGTTGTCCCAAAATATATTTATAGAAAACTCATAAAATTTTAAGGTTTAGGGAGAGTGATTGGTGTCTAAAAGGTAAGCGGGAGATTTCCCTCCACCGCGCGAAATTATTTTAACCCTTTAGGGACCACAAGTCATCTTTAAAAGTAAAAAAAAATAAAATAATTGTTTTAGGGTTTTATTAAAAATTTTCAGAAAGAAGTTGTCCTCCCTAAAACTACATAAATATCCGATTAGATAATAATTATATTTTTTAAATATTATTTTTTACTAAAAGGAAGATTTTGTCAAACCTTTTGGTATCCCACACCTGCACCCCACAGACCTACCACCTGCGAATTTGAAACTTCTTCTCACCGTCACTCACTTTCAACTCCGACCGGCGCTCTCTCTCACCGGCGCTCTCTCAACGGCTCTTCTCGACCTCTTTGTCAATCGATACACATCATAATCGATCGATACTCTCAATGTATCTCTCATCGACGCAAGCAACAGACTGCAATCGATACACATCATAATCCATAATCGATCGATACCGAACCTTATCAATGGGTTATTCCGGCAAAGACTGCACTCGATTTCTCTCTTATTCCAGCGAAGGTATGATATATATATATATATATAGTTTTATTTAGCCGATATATACATACATGCTTCTTTTGATGAGGTATTTATTCATAACCGGTTTCCATTGTTGTTGACTAGAGTCGACATTTCTTGCTTCTGATCCTAAATTGGTTTCCATTGTTGTTGATTTCTAAATTATCCTTTTAATATTGATTGCCATCAGGTTTCTTTTGATTTCCCCTCTGTGAATCTCGAAGGTTGTTTAGGCTATTTACGTATTGGGAACGTCATCTAGACATTCAATTCAAAAGCAACCAGCAATCGATCTCCTAATCGGTAAGGTATGTTTATTAATTTATTGTAGAAGAATAGCACATGTAGCCTAGTATTTTTATAATATGTAAGCAGAAGGCTGCTGTTCTTTTGCCTTGATAAGTGCCACTTATGTGATGATGATACTTAACATATTATTCATAACACTTTTATTAATGAAATAAGAACATGAATTTCTCACCTATTTTTATATTATCTTTATTGGTATTATTCCTAATACTTACAACTCGTTGTTATTCAAGACTCATGTTAACGAGTTATCTATAGGTGATGAGTTGGAAGTTGCAACCACTTTTTGTTGGGTTACACATCTTAAAGAAACCTTATTTGATAATTTATTTTTAAAAATTTACAAAACAAAGAGAATAATTTAATTTTCACCACACTTTTTCAAAAATAAAAATAGAAAAACAGTACAGAAAGTCAAAAGATTAATTAAGAACTTTTGTCATGTGGCAGTGATAGCTTTGATTCTTTCAATTAAGAACAGGACAAACCATTCTTTAAGCATCTTTGTAGGAGAATCAATCATTCATGCTTCTAACCCTTTTTCTTTAAGGTTTTTCGTTTTATAAAAGAATAGATTTAATAGACACACATTAATACTTGGTATATATATACATACATTAAGGCTGCTGAGTTACTGAACAAAGAACAGTAATAGTCCGAGACTCAGCAACACACAAACAAAGTCTGTTTTTCTGATTGACATATGCAGTGATTAGATAGGATAAATGGCGAATTAAAGGCTTAAATGATCAAATAACATTCATAATTCAAACCATGTCCAAAGCCGAAGGCTATGTGCCTCCTTTGGCCAAGTTACAGTATCAAAGAATCAAGAACAGGGACATATTTTTCCAACCTGCTGGACATATTAAGTTGCTGAGTTTTTTCATGAAACTTGGAATTAATTCTTTAAATTGATATAAAATTGTTGCTTGATGATTGTTTGTTGATTCTTAGCTTGAATCCTTAAATTTAGTTGAAGGATTTGATGAAAACTCTTGACCGTATGCTTTAGTTTTGGAGTGAGATATCTAATTTCTTTGTGTTGAATAAATGAGCAGACATCAAGTTTTAGGGGTTGTATTTGCTTAAGTTTGATAATTTGACATATTTGATCCCTTAAGTTAGCTTTTCTTTTATTTCAACTTAATTGAATCACTAATCAATATCATAGTACTTATAACATAATAATAATTTTGTTTATTAACTTAAAGAAAATTATAGCACTGATTAGTAATTAAAATTGCATTACATTGGCTAATACTGACAATTTAAGTTCAGGTTATTACATAACAAGGTAAATCTATCATCATTTCATCATCGGCTTCGTTTTGTTTATGCATAGAACTTTAAATATATACACGATCTAATATTTAATACATAAAACAGTTATAACAATTGATAAAAGTTGGACTAGATTGACGAATCGTAACTCTGATGAGTTTTGGGATGGGGTTAATAACTTTATGGAGATTGCAAAGGAACATGTTGACAGTGATGGGCTACTTAGATGTCCCTGTATGGGTTGTCTAAATATGTCGTGTCACACACTAGATACAGTACATGCTCACATATATAGCAAAGGGTTTCAACAGTCATATCAACGATGGATTTTTCATGGTGAATTAGACCCTCCAGTTGTAGAAGAGGTAGCTCCAGCAAGAGATGAGAGGATGTTCCTGACGACGACAAGTCACAGATACTCCCACGAGTTGAGGTATTACATACTAAAATTATTGATTCTAACTTACGTTATTAAATTAATGAAACTGGGAATTAACTGGTTGAACCTCCACTTCTGCTTGAACCATCATACAATTGATATTGGGAATTATATATTGCTTCCCATAGTACTTATATTTGTGGTGTTGGAGATATATAGGTTATACATGAACCTTCCTTTCACCACTTTAGACTTATTTATGATAAGTAAAATGATTAATTTTTGACAGCTTAGTTCTTTCATAGACATTACTTTGACACTTTTATCTTTTGTCTTGTAGTCATTTTTTGACATTAGTCGCAATGCACATGATTGGTCTTCCGTAAATAACGGCCTCAACCGATATTGTGCGAATCGGTATTCGAGTGCAAAATGTAGATTGCACGAACATTTTAATGAACATGGAGGTGTAGAAGATGTGAATAATGCTAAAAGAAATCCACCTCCACACTTGAGACTTGCATGGTGGAACCAATTAATAGATGACGTTTTCCTAAATCCACAATGGCAGAAGCGTTCAAAGAAAAATTCTGAAAATCGAGCCAAACTTCCATATGTTAGTTATCACGGATCTCGATCTTATGTTAGTACAAGATTTAAGAAGGTAAATCTTGATCTTTGTTATATTCTATACATTATTTATAGTGGGAACATCGAGACCATGTAATGATTTTTTGATTATATCATGTGTTTTGTTTTTATAATAGATGAATCCGGAGTCGCAAAAAATCCAAAGTGCAATAGACAATTGGCATGACATGCACTATAAGTCGACGGGCGGGTGGGTAAATGAGCAAGCAAAAGTTGATTATGTAAGTAATTATTTAGATTTAATGGATTAGATTATGTAAGTTGTTTAAGTTTAATAAATTTGTGAATTGATAGTTTGTTTTGCTAATCATTTTTTCAAAATTTAGGAGAAGTTGGTTGCCGAGATGGAAATTCAAACTCAACAAGCATCATCATCATCTAACCCCCCCCAATGGACCTTCATCTTTAAATGAGCAAGAAATCTTCAAGAAGGTGTTTGGGGAGCGTCGGGGTCATAACATTGGACGGGGACGAAAGCTCAAACGTCCGTCGGGTTTATCTTCCTCGGCTACCACTTCGATACCACCATCAAATGAGATGATACATGATATGATACGAGCTGCACAAGAATCGTGGGAAAGACATCATGAAGAACAAGAGCGCAAACGTTACCAAGACTTGGCTACATACTTCTCAAGTATGATTCCTAATGCTAATGTTGCCAACGTACCACCATTTGTATCCAAACCGGCGCCTCCATTTGACTACAATGCCTATAAAGCAAATCAAAAGTCACAACAATCCGGCGATGATGATGATGATGATGAAGACTCGAATGATGATGGGTAGTTTATATAACAACTTTGAAAGTTAGATGATGATTTGCTAGTTTAACTTTGAATATTAGATGATGTTTTGTTAATTCAACTTGAATATTAATGATTTTAGGATTTTTGTAAACTTTGACATTGGTTTAGCATTTTATGAAGTCGTAATTTTTGTGGTATAGTTGTTTTTGTTAAAAATATTAAAAATACTGGTTAAATAGAAAAGAAATAAATAAATAGATGTTTGTATTATTAATATGTATCTGGGACAACATGTGGTTACAAAAAGCAAATCTTAATTTTTATATGTCAGGTACCTTTTGGAGCGACAAGTCGTCTCTAAAAGTAATTAGTGTATTAAATAAATAATTATTTTTCCAGTCAACATGTGGTCACAAAAAGTAATTAATTATTAAAATTAAAAAAACATTTAGAGACAAGATTCTGTCCCAAAAAGTAAATATTTTTTAGAGACAACACGCTGTCGTGCCAAGAGAAACTTTTAGGGACAGGTTTTCTGAGACGGAATCTTTTGAGACGACCGTGGTCTCTAAATACCTTTTGGGACGACAATTTAATGTTTTGGGACAACTTTTGTGGTCCCTAAAAGGCATTATTCTTGTAGTGATATCAAATCCGAATCAAAATTTTAAACTCCTATCAGCCAAACGGAGCTTTTGAGCTTAAATTTCCAAAAATTAAAAGTTAAAGATTCTAAAAGCTCTTAAATGCTCCGTGCCAAACACACTCGTGATAAAAAAAAAATATTATTTTATACACTTATATTATATTTCGAGACCATTAAAAGAGGATTTTGTAAGTACACGTCTCAAATTGTTAATCATACACATTCTCTCTTATTATTAAGAGAAGAAGATTAAAGTTTTTCCACTCATTTCCGTTTCATCAACAAATAAACATGTCAGAGAGATCGGGAGAATATGATTAGTAAAAAGTAAGTAAATGAGGTGTATGTATATCAATACCCATTAAAATATGGAAAGTGTACATAACAAAGTTTTGACACACACATCAATTATCTATCTATCTATATATATTAATAAAAGAAAACAATTCAGGACACATGTCGCTTCCTTATCGCATCAAACTTTCATTTTCCCGCTTTTTTTTCCATAATTAAATATCTCATTTACTAATTTATTTATTATTAATAAAAGAAAAATCTATTTTGAATACTTTCCTATTTAATTCATGAGTTGCAATAAAGGAAACACATTAAATATTGAATATTTCAATATTAATTTTAAAATTATTTTTAGTAGAAAATTTTATTTATAAGTAAATTTGTATTTAATTTTAGGGTTTATTACGAAAAAAATCAACAAGTTTTTACGGTTTTTGTGTCTTAGTATCTTTATGTTATTTTTTTTTTCAAAAAATCTTCAAGTTAACTTTTTTTCTTGATTTTGTGAAATTTGCCTATTAGAGTCAGGTTATAATTGGTAGGCTAAGTTTTTAAAGACAGAGAAATCGAGTTCTCATAGTCAAAATTTCACAAAACGAAAAAAATTAACTTGAGTATTTTTCTGAAAAAATAATATCAAGGGACGAAAACACGAAAAAAAAAATTGAAAAGACATTGATTTTTTCATAATAAATCCTTAATTATTAAACTTTTTGAAAAACAAAAATATTTATTAAAAATACCCATGTTTACATGGGTAAATAAGCTAGTTTTATATAAAGTGACTATCTTACAATTACTAACACTTTTATCATCATTACATCTTACCTTCTAAAAGTAAGGATAAAATAATTCTTTTATATAAAATTATGTGTATGATAATATTTGTTGTGTATAAATAACTTCCGAAAAACAATGATACTTTCATGATCATTTAACTTTTTATAAAGTTTGAGGATACGACAAAAGTACTTTGTTTATAAATAAATTGTTGAAATCATTAATTTTCACTTTAGGAGACTGGACAAATAATAGAAGGGCAAGGTTTGGTAGTAAAATCACAATTGTCCCCACTTTTTAATAAAGAAAAAAAGGACGCTACGTGTAGACGACTAGGTGTTAGTGATGTGTCATTTATTAGCTAAACGTAAAATAAAAGTTATATATCAATCATTATGTTTGGAAGAAAACGTATAAAAACTTTTTGAAATGTTCCCATTTATATGTATATATTTTTTAGATTAAATTATGCGAATGATCTTTATTGATTATTGGTTTATATAAAATTATGGTTTTAAATTTTTAAAGATTGTTATTACGGCATAAGTTCTTAAAATTTAAAAAGTAACATTTTGGTTCCTAAAACTAACAGCAGTTAACTTGAGCCGTTAGTGTCAGACTCATTTTTGTCTTTGTCTTTCAGGGACCATTTATGTAATTTTCTATTCTTTTTATTATTATTATTATTATTATTATTATTTATTTCATATATATTTTTTGAATTTCTTTCTTTATCATTTAATTATCCAAATCTAACATATTATTCTTTTTTTTTTTGTTTTAATTACTAATTTTTTCTTGCTTTGTATGTTACTTTTATTATGAGTGATAATTTTTTTTTATATATTAATATAATTATTTTTTTAAATGATTTTATGATAGTCTTGTTTTGTTACTTTTTCTTAAATATTTTTTAATTGGTAAATTGAAAATTTAAATATTTCTTTGTTCTCTTTTCTTTAAGGAAAATTAAAAATCGGAATTAGTTGTAGTTTTTTTCGTTTGAAAATTTTAAAATTGAAATAAGGGCGGCGTGTTCAAGTTGTTTTTCATTCAAAAAAATTATAATCAGAATAGTTTGTCGTTTCTTCCTCAGATTAATTAAAAATATGAATGTTTCATCGTTTTTTTCGTTCAAAAAAATTCAAAAATAGATATGATTTGTCATTTTTTGTTCAAAAAAATTAAAATAAAAATGAGTCGTGTTTATTCGAAAAAATAAAAATTTGAATAGTTCATCATTGAAATTTTTTAACCATTTCAATTTTAATTAAACGACAAACGATTCGGCTTAAGTTTTTTCAAACAAAAAACTGAGAATCATTTTGATTTGAATTTTATCAATCAAAGAACGATGTAACTATTCAAATTTTTGAAAAAAAACGATGAACCATTCCGATTTTTTATTTTTTTGAACCATTCGGAAACTAATTTTTCTGATTAAATATTTTCAATGAAGAAACTACAAACCATTTTGATTATACATTTTACGAATGAAAAAAATTTCAATACATCCTTATTTTGAATTTTTTGAATGGAGAAAAGAATTTAAATATTTCGATTTTAAATTTTCCAAACCTAAAAAACTGCAACCAATTCCGCTTTTTAATTTTTCTAAATGGAAAAAAGAACGAAAAAAGATTTCAAATTTTCAATAACCCACTGAAAAACCAAACCAAATAATAACAATAAAAATGCAAATAAATATTAATAATTAAAACAAAAAAAATAAAAAAAAGTTACATTTTGACAATTAAATGATTATATATATATATATATATATATATATATATATATATATATATATATATATATATATATATATATATATATATATATATAAAATTGAGGTTCAATTGAAAACTTTTATGCACCGATGCACCTCTAGGAACTTTTGTGCACCAAAGAATCAAACGAGGGTGCACTAAGGGTATTTCTGGAATATTGAATGTGTAAAATTAAATATATGGAATTAATTATAATAGATAATTAGAAATAAATAAGGAATAAATATTCAAAAAAAGTAACCACCTCCTCATATTTCTCTCTTTCTTTATTTCACTCTCTCTCTCTCTCTCTCTCTCTCTCTCTCTCTCTTTCTCTCTCCCCACCATATCCACCACACCACCACCACCACCATCACCTTTGTTGTAATCACCTCTCCACCGTGTATCTCTCTCCACTATATGCATCGAGGAACCCCGCCAACCACCGCCACCGCGATGATGATGAACATGATGAACAAGAGATGCAACCGATGATGAACAATACGATGAAACACGAAGAACACGAAGAACGAAGAAGATGATGATGAACACGTTGATGCATCCATTGGAACACTGATGTTGATGATTAACAACGATGCACCATGATGAACACTATGCATAGATGAGCGATGATGATAAACGATGAATACGAAGATGATAAACGATGAATATGAAGATGATGATTAACAGTGATGCATCACGAATTGTATAGATTTTGTATAGATAAAATCGAAATTCATCACGATTGAACGATTAATATAAAATGCATCAATATCTCCATCATTTTTTTTGAATTTGTGTGACTTTTGTTAAATTTGGAAGTGATCAATTGTATTTATTTTAACATTTATTATTTAGTTATTTGTTAAAAATATTAAATTTAATGAGGTATGCACAATACCCAAAATGCCCTTCCATGTTTTTTTGTAATGCACAAGATGCATAAATTTGTCCAATTATTTACCTTTTTGCCATTTAATCTAATCCATACAATTCTTTGATCTAATGGATGATATAGGTACTTTTGTACCTCGATGCACAAAAGTTCTCAATTGAACCTCCCTCTATATATATATATATATATATATATATATATATATATATATATATATATATATATATATATATATATATATATATATATATATATATATATATATATATATATATATATATATATATATATATATAGGGAGAGGTTCTTTTAAGAACCTTAAAGATGGTGAGAACCTAGGATCCTTTTAGAGCCCTTGGATCAAAATGGTATTTTTGGAATAAAAAATATTATCTTTCTCTATCCACCTTTTTATTATATGCATCTCTTTTTCACTTTCTCTCTCTTATTTTTTTTTATTTTCATTTTCTCTTTCTTTCATTAGAATTGATTTTAATATTAAAAAAACGTTTTTATAAAAAAATAAATTTTTTTCTATATAAAAAATTATTTAATTGCTAAAAATTAATGTATGCTATATAGAAATATTATATGTCTATATAGAATGTTATATAATTTATATCTTTTTATGTAGATTAACATTATTATTCATAATCAATGTAGAATGTTATGTTTCTTATATATTTCATATATTTTTATGTTTATTATACAAATCTATGTCTTTTTTGTAGATTACCATTACTATTCATTGTGTTTTTTGTGTATTTTATATCAGTTGCATACCAAGTGTTCGATAAAATGTCTAAATAAATCTTTTTTTTTGTTTCAATGTGTTTTTGATATATTTTATCCATTAATCTACGTAGAATATATGATACTTGACATTCTACATGACATTCTACATAGATTGCATGACATTCTACGTAGATTGCATGTCATTCTACGTAGAATGAATGTCATTCTACGTAGATTGCATGACATTCTACGTAGATTGTACATATAATATGTTCGTCGATACTCTACGTAGATTGCATGCCATTCTACGTAGATTGAATGACATTCTACGTAGATTGCATGTTATTCTACGTAGATTAACAGTTTTATTCTATGTATTTTTGGTATATTTTATATCAGTTGCATACCAAGTGTTTGATAAAATGTCAAAATGAAATCTTCTTTTTTTTTTTTGTTTCAATGTGTTTTTGATATATTTTATCATGTAATCTATGTAGAATATATGATATTTGACATTTTACACGACATTTTACATAGATTGCATGACATTCTACGCAGATTACATGACATTCTACGTAGATTGAATGTCATTCTATGTAGATTGAATGTCATTCTACGTAGATTGCATGCCATTCTACATAGATTGCATGACATTCTACGTATATTGTACATAAAATATGTTCGTCGATACTCTACATAGAATATGACAGATTCATTTTTAATGTTTTATAATGAAGCTTATTTGTAAAATATTAGATATATATGAATGTAATAGTTATTAGATGTTTTACATGATAATCTACGTATATTACATGATAATCCACATAGAATATATGATACAAAACTACTTGTAAAAAATCACACATAATCTATGTAGAATGTATTTCTTATATATTTCATATATTTTTTTTTTATTTCTTATACATTTCTATATCTTTTTATGTAAATGTACATTAACATTCAATGTTTTTTTGATATATTTTATCATGTAATCTATGTAGAATATATGATACTTGACATTCTACATGACATTCTACGTAGATTGAATGACATTCTACGTAGATTGCATGTCATTCTACGTAGATTGCATGTCATTCTACGTAGATTGAATGTCAATCTACGTAGATTGCATGACATTCTACGTAGATTGTACATAGAATATGTTCGTCGATACTTTACGTAGATTGCATGTCATTCTACGTAGATTGCATGCCATTCTACGTAGATTGCATGCCATTCTACGTAGATTGAATGTCATTATACGTATATTGAATGTCATTCTACGTAGATTGCGTGACATTCTATGTAGAGTATCGACGAACATATTATATGTACAATCTACGTACATTGGACAGATTCATTTTCCATATTTTACAATTAAAATGATTTGTAAGATATATTATATTTATAATGAATGTAATAGTTATTAGATGTTTTACATGATAATCTATGTTGATTACATGACAATCTACGTAGATTACATCACACATAATCTATGTAAAATGTTATGTTTTTTATATATTAATATCTTTTTATGTTTCTTATACATTTCTATATCTTTTTATGTAGATTAACATTACTATTCGATGTGTTTTTGGTATATTTTATCATGTAATAATCTACGTAGAATATATGATAATTGACATTCTACACGACATTCTACGTATATTGCATACCATTCTACGTAGATTGCATGTTATTCTACGTAGATTGCATGCCATTCTACGTAGATTTAATGTCACTCTACGTAGATTGCATGCCATTCTACGTAGATTTAATGTCATTCTACGTAGAATGAATGCCATTCTACGTAGAATGTATGACATTCTACGTAGAATGCATGACAGTCTAAATGAAATCTTTTTTTTTTTGTTTCAATGTGTTTTTGATATACTTTATCAGGTAATCTACGTAGAATATATGATATTTGACATTCTACATGACATTCTACGTAGATTGTACATAGAATATGTTCGTTAACATATTCTATATAGAATAAAAATATTCTATATAGACATATGATATTTCTATATAAAATACGTTATTTTTTTAGCAATTAAATAATTTTCTATATAGAAAATATAATTTTTATATAAAAAACATTTTTTTATTTCAAAAATCAATTATAATGAAAGAAAAATAAATTGAAAATGAAAAAAAGTAAGAGAGAGAGAGAAAGAGAAAAAGCAGATTTTTTCCTTCCAAAAATACCATTTTCACACATTTTCAAGATTCTCCACTATCAAAGTTCAAAATAATTACAAAATTGACATCCAATATATCAACCATTGATTCTTATTAATCTAAAGGCCATAAAAGGTTCTTAGGTTCCCACATTTTTTATGGTTCTTAGAAGAACTCTCCCCTATATATATAGAATCATGTTCATCGGCGTACCTATAAGATTCCAGCGTACCCAGCGTACCCTAATGTGAATGATCATCATTCACATGGATGACCATTCACATAAATATGCATTAACCATTCACATAATTTTTAAGGACACAGAAAGTGTGAATGTATGTGAAATTCATATATCATGTGTATAACATTAAATTAAACATGGTTATGAGAAAAAATTTAAAAAAAAGTTTTTTAAGGTCGGTACCTTCAGGTGCACTTGATTTCGAGATGTACCTTTTTGAAAACTGATAATTATTTTGGTTTTTGATTTTATCACATTCGTCATCAGGCAAAAACCGGCAGCAAGCCACCACCATTTACCTATAGGATTATAGATTCGTCAAGTCTTACTTAGAAACAAAAAATGATTATATACATTCAAAAAATATATTCATGTATAAGAACAACAACAAATTGATTGACTTCAAACTTCGAATTAGAAACACAAACAACAAAATCTAAATAGAAATCAAAACACCAGAAAACTGAAACATCCTGTCAATATGAAATAATTCAAACATAAACAGAAGGATACAAAACCTAAAAATCAAGGTACACACAAACTGTTATTTCCTTTTAAAAATCGAGTAACACATTGAAAAACCTTGCAATTAATAACATAATGAACTCCAGAACAAAGCTAAATAACTATAAGCATAGTACAAAGTAAGGCTCTAAGTCGAAATACATGCTAATACATAGGATTTGCACTAAACGTGTCTCATAAGTATTTGAAACTACTACTATTTGTGTTTGGTACAGAGAATGAAGAGATGTAATTGAATTGATTTCAAGCTTATTCCGTCATAAAATGTCACCATCAATTCTCAAGTACATGATGGAAAAATTGATTTTTTAGTGTAAATATCATTTCTTTAGTTTTCTACTCAACATGTAGAGAATGAAAACAAGAGGAAGAGAATTGAGATTGTATTGTTTTTTCCTCATTCTATGTGTCATATCTTAATTGATATGTTATTGCCATTTGTCAACAAAGCTTGAAACTGGAGCAATTCAATTCTCTTCATTTCTTCGTACCAAACACAACCTTACATCAGAAAAGCTATATCATCACCACTACCCAACCCATTCAATTTTTAAACCAAACTTGTAATTACCACAAGACATGAGTTAAATCCCAAAAAGCCTGATAGTTCTCAAGTATGAAAAGATTAACCAGCTATGTTTATGATTTTATAAAATATTAAACCACTAATGGATAAGCTTATGTCAAACGTGTAATCAGATTGTATTCATGACATGTCAAACAATGCAAAGAACATGGGTACAAACAAGCAATCACCATATCGTAACAAGACATCAAACAGAATTCGTGTATCAGTTGTGCACTGTCATTAACTGGATTAACGAATAATTTGGAGTGTCACAATGGTATAAGCCCAAGTTACCGGCCACTTGGGGGATTGCTTAATGGTGTATATTTTGCACATGACTAACAATCATAAGATATGAGTCTAACTTATGAAAGAAGACATTCCAAGCATAAATAGCATGCAAGTATCAATGTCACAACATTCATGACAATGAGCCATATAGAGCCAAATGAGTATTTATAAGCCAACCAAGTGTCTTGGTTAGCATTCAATACATGTCAATAATATAATCCATCACTCACAAATTTGTGGATTGTCTAGTTATGCCGTTATGCCAATTAAGCCGTTAATTTGGTTGTGTCGTTTAATGCCATTAATGTTTGCCGAACAAGTCAGTATATGCTCTTAAAGAGATGTAATAACGATGCAATATAATGCCAATATGAACATACAAGCTAAAATAAACCAACACAACAATATGCTTATAATGACCTGCAATTAACAATACATGTTCTATAATGGTTGTAGAACCATGATCAATGCGAAACTAAAATTTAGTGAACTAATTTTAAAATTAAATAATAAAAAAATTTTAATTTATAAAACAAAAATATTATACGTACCATAAAAACAAGTATTTATCATATTCAAAACGTGATTAATGATGTTTCATTTTTGAAAAAAAATACTAATATTCAACATTGAATAATATTCAACATCGAATTTAACGTTATAAAAACTGAAGATTCAACGTGTGTGTTTTTGTATGTCCACCTTTTTTGCTAAAACTATTTTTCTTCTGTATGAAATGCTTTTTATCTACTTCTTTTATTTTAATTAATTATTAAACTAATATTAAGTTAAACCAAGCATATTTAATAACTTCATTTTAATGGTCATCCAATCCATCTATTCAGTGCAGCATAGTAATCAAATTAAATATATGTAATTAATTTGAAGCAATGTATAGAAGTCATAGGATTGTAAAGTTCACGTTTTAGTTTACATTAAAAAATTTATACATAATAAATAGCTTTCAATCATAAAATCATATTCTATATATATGTAAAGAAATTAAAAAAAACTGTATCTGCTACTAGAAATAAACATACTTTAAGTTTACATAAATGTAAACAATTAATTTACATATATAAAAGTCACTACAAAAAAAATGACATTTAGTGACACACGAGAAATGTCACTAAAAGTTAAAAAATTGTCACTACAGGTATCAAAATTTTTCACCTACACAACAATAAGAGTGGGTAAAAGTGGAGTGAGTATAGATATATAGTGACTAAAAATATATATGAGTATAGGTCTCAAGTATCTTTGTGACAGAATTTTTGTGTCACTGCTTTAAAAAAGTGTAGGTAAAAGATTGCTTTAAAACTACTTTTTTTCTTAAGTGACAATAAAAATATGATTTATAGTGACACTATTTTGTGTCATTAAATGACACTTTTCATTTAGTGCGTTTTCGTTTTGTGTTACAGATTGACTATGTAACCCTTCAAAACCAAAACAATAATTAGCCAATTACTTTCAATTATTCTAACACGACTCGAATACTTAGTGACATATCTTAGCCTAACGACGAATTTCAAAAACGATTGACTCCTTATAATAGTGGGAGTGGTTGCAGTGTCGCTTCGACTTCACCACATCGCTTCGCCCCGCCAGGGAAACACCGCCCTCAGCTCACCCCGCATCATTTCCACACCGATTTGGTGTGGAGACTCGCCTCTCACCAAAATAAATTTAAAAATTCCCCTTTCCCCAACGGTTATTTAGAATAAAAAAATTTTAACCTTTAAATTGAGTAACGGGACTTTATTATTATACATGAAATACATTATATTATATATGTACCACACGATATTTATAAATATAATTTGTGATATTAGTTTTGTTAGAAACGAGGAAACTTGCCCGCGCTTCGCGGCGGTTTAATGTCATACAAAAAATATTAAAATATATATAAAAACATATTAACATACATATTTGATATTTGAAGCCAAATGTTATATTATTTCTATTAAATATATTACAATTTTTGAAATTATGCGTTATTGACTTTGAATACAACGTTCAATTTCAAAATTGTTTATACCACCACCATGAAAACCCTTTTGAATATAACTTTCTATATCGACATTGAATATTCATGTAACAGTAGATCCATAAAAGAAAAACTAATTCTAACCTATCTTCCGCTTTGCACGGCCAACTCCGTATTTTCCTCCAAAAGGAGTCGAACATTAGATTTTCTTGTGTTACAATATTTTTATGTGTGTAAAAATCAAAACCATCTTAATGTTTGATTTGATTTCAAACCACATAATAAATCATAATGGAAAAAAGAAATTAACACACAATGCATGATTTATTTCTATTATTGTTTTTATATTATTAAATAAATAATAAAAATATTATTTATTAAATATTTGATTAATAATATACAATAGTGCAATGACAAAATCAAAATATATAGTGCAATGATAAAATCAAATTATATTATTTAATCTTTCAAATTTTATTTCTTAAAAAAGCTATATACATGGAGAAATGAGACATATTTTCTTAAAATATATTTATATTTGAAAAAATAAAATATTTAGTAGAAAATTAATTAAAATAAATTAGATTAACTCAACATGTAAAAAAAACCAATTGAGCAATATTCTTCAATCATGAGGTTTGAACCCATGACCTCTCAAAAAAAACTCACATGTTAACCAATTGAACTACACCTTTTTCATTAAAGTAGTACACAAAAATGTATATATTATGATTTTAGTTTTACTATTCTTATGAATAGCTTAGGAATAGTAACATTTACTTTGGTAAATGTTATATATTTAATTAGGTTTACGAAATTTGAATCAAACTTGGATGATCTTTTAAATATATTTTATTTATTAATAATAACTTTTAAAAAATTATGATTGACTCCACAAAAATAACACAGCCATTATATGTTACATATGTTAGCAACTCCATCCAGGTCAGTACTGTGGCCCTTTTGACCAATTATATATATATATATTGCCGACGGAGCAGAGAGAATAAATGCTCACGTGGCACAATATTAGTGGTTAAAATTCAGAAAATTAAGGCTGACTTGGCGTAATATTACTGGTTAAAATTCAGAAAATTAAGGCTGCTGATTTAACACAATGTAATTGGTTAAAAGTCAGAAATTATAGGAATAGAACTACAAAAACTGATGCTAACAAAAACTCAGAAAAATTCGATACTAACCGATAAAACCAAACAAATAGCGCGCGTAAAAGCTGCCGGTCATTTTTTCTTAATAATAACATTTGACTATTCATAAGCAGTTCACAACCATTTGCTTTGTGAAATCCTCCCTTTCTTCTCCCGTTCTGAAATTCAACTCTCTTTTCAAGACGGAAAACAAGTTGTTTTAGTAGTTTTTCGTTGTCGAGCAATTGTTTCCGTTGTCAATCAATGCAATTTTATGTTGATTCCATTCTCATTTTAATCTCAATGCTTCATTTTGTTTGCATAAAAGAAAGCTCTAATGCAACGCTAATGCAATGACCGATGGCAGCAAAACCTCGAGAGAAGACAGAAACATGTTCTCCTCCGTGTCAAGGCCTCGATTACAACTGTGTATGTGTGTTTATGTTATTTGGGCATTCATATTTTTTGATTTTACAAACCCTAAAAATCGAGGGTTTATAACTTTATATATTCTTTGATTTTTATTTTTTTTGTATGTATTTGGTATTCTTTGTTGAAAATATGATTGTCTTCATCCATTGTGATGAGAACACAATTTTAATTTGAGAGTGATCTCTTGCTTGCCCATCTACAATTCTGAATTAGAGCGATTAGGATTTCGAGTGCTTGAAATCAACATTGGTTGATCTCTTATTATTTCATAATTTGAAATCAAATGCAGAACGACGTTCATGTTCTGAAATCAAACGACGCGACTTCAATCTGCTGATATTGATGGAAAGGAGGTCTCTTCACTCACATTCTTTAGCATTCTATCGAAGTCAAATTCCTCGGCTGGTCTGCCAACTATGGCGCTCATCAATACATGGTATGCATTATCTCTAATATCCTCAATATATGGTCTTAGTTATAGCCCTAAAATACAAAAAATTATCGTACATTGACCATCAATGGAATAAAATATTTGAAAAATGATTGTAAGTAACTGGCGTACAAAATATAAAATGTGTTGGGTTTGTTACTTTCTTGATTTTGTAAGGAAAATCCTGAAATGTGAAAACCAAAAGTTGGGTGGTATACAAAAGTAATAGGAATAAATAAATGACAGTGGAGGTATGATTATAAGTTTATAACCACTGAATTATCAGAACTGAATCCATGTTGTTTCAGAGTGTGTGGTAGTAAAATAGAGGTCAGTGCCACACACCCCACTTTTCTCCAATGGTTTTCTTGCAGGCCTAATAGATTTACAGCGCCAAGAATTTAGATGCAACTAAAGAAGGATGGTAAGAACTGATTATGTGAAGGGTATTCAATTGTGTGTTTGGTACTTTGACTTTACACTCATTATAGTTAGTTTTGACAATTTTGGTTAATTTGATTGATAGTTGATTATCTATTGTCAAAATAATTAGTTTTGGATGATTAATTTTTTAAGTGTTTGGTTCATTTATGAGTTTTTATTATAATTATTTGGTTATCTAAAGATCAAAATTCAAAATATTATAAAATTAATTCGAAGTTGTTTCTGGTCATAGTAATTAATTTCCATTATTTATGAAAAATTAGGCATGTTCTTTGAGATTTTTGTTTTCCAGCAAGCCAAGCTTTACTACGACTAAGTTTTATTTATGAAGGTCAAGCAATTGTTACTGATTGATATGTTTTCTTTTCTTATGTTATATTGCATAACAATTTTTTTGTGCATTCTAGATTTGACAGTTTGTTACACAATAATTGTCAATTAGTTACACAATTTTTTTTGTGCATTCTAGATTTTACAGTTTTGTTCTTTTATGGAGCACTACCTAAATCACTTGATTGTCAACTTCTGGAGACGTGAACAAGAGCTTCTGTTAGGCACAAAAAGGCCTCAGTCAAACCTGTTCTACATCTGAGGGGGAGATTTATAATCAAACCTGTTGGTGCATTTGAAGGTTGAATTTAAGGCCTGTTATATGCCTTATTGAAACCTGAAAATGATTTGCAATATCAGTCTAAAGTTGTTCTATATGTTGCATGTGTTGCAACTAAGACAGTTTGTCCAAGCTGCTCTGTCTACTGAACAGGCTGGACATAAACTGTCTACGCTGCTCTACACTGTTGAGCAGCTTGGGCATTTTTAAAGTGTTCTGTTCTTTGTGAACAGAACCTGTTCTTTGTGAACAGGCTAAACACTTTATGGAATTTGTTTCCAAGTCATCATGTATTGTTTTTGACTACAAGATCAGTTTACAAAGTCGAAGACAAAGTGAAAAACAGAACTGCTCAGCCTGCCCACGCTGTTCTGTAACATGAAGACAAAAGGTATTTGAAAAAGGGTGACAGACCTTTTTCTTAT
Organism: Centrapalus pauciflorus; assembly: GCA_020465985.1. NCBI lineage: Eukaryota > Viridiplantae > Streptophyta > Magnoliopsida > Asterales > Asteraceae > Centrapalus > Centrapalus pauciflorus. Next base: position 168,778 of record JAANYP010001233.1, on the reverse strand, counting down.
ATCAAAATAGGCCTTTACAAGGAAGAAAGACGCAAAGTTGACATTCCTAAATTAGTTAAAGGCAATGCAACAGTAGATAAAGTAAAAAGACAAAAGTTCTGCACATGTGAAGACAAGTCTGCTTTTCAGAAAAGTGCAGAAAATGTTATGTTGTCTTTTCAACAAGACTTCTCCTTTTTCATTCCGTCCAATGAAGATGTTTCTCTTAGATACTCTGAGTGAGTATAAAAGGAAGCTTCTAAGGACAGAAAGAGGAGTGAAGAAAGCTAAGTGCTGAAACCAAGAGTGAACGTGCAAGTGTGATTTTCATGCATGCAAGCCTTCTATGTAAACCAGCATCTGTGTGTCTAAGCTGTTTTACATAAGCTGTTCCCTAAAGTCTTGTAAACACAGTGAGTGCTTCTTAGTGAGTGTATTCATTGTATTCTAGTTTGAGTTTGTCTTAGACTAGTGAACATACTGTTGTATCTGTCATCTCAGCTTGAACTATTCCGCATTCAAGCTTGTTTGTAATTAACAAATTGTTGATAATACATACAAACATTGAGAAAAGAGTGTGTAGTTTTTAAATTGCTGTATTCACCCCCCCCCCTCTACAGCTTATAACTATATACTTTGGGAACCTCTCGGGACCTACAACTGGTACCAGAGCAGTTTAGAGTGTGTGTCATTCTAGATCTCTCATTCTCCCAAGTTTCCATGGACAACAGTGCTGCAAATTCTTCTTACTATGACAATGGTTCTATAGGCAAACCTCCAAAATTTAATCATCAAAACTTCTCTGGTTGGAAGTGCAGAATGATGCTCTATTTAGAGAATCTGGATGTACAACTGCCAGAGATAGTGATGGAGGGTCCCTATGTGCCAACCTCTGTTACTACCATAACTCCAGCGGTTGAAGGAGCTGCTCCTGAAATCAGGACCTTTGAGAAAGCAAAAGCTCAATGGTCTGATGAAGACAAGAGATTGGTGGCTCTGGATGCAAAGGCCAGAAACAACCTGGTCATTTCTCTCCATGATGATGTGTTCAAGCAGGTTGAGAAAATGAAGACAGCAAAGGAGATGTGGGATACTTTGTGTACCGTCTATGATGGACCCACAATCACACTGGACAACAGGATCAACAATCTTGTTAGACAGTATGAACTCTTCTTTGCTAAACCAAAGGAGACTTTCACTGAAACCTACACCAGGTTTACTGCTCTAGTGAATGATCTCAAAGCTGTTGGGATCACCAAGGACAGTCTTACCCTGGTGAATAAATTTCTGGACATTTTACCTGAAGAGTGGAACTACTTTTCAACAATCCTAAGGAACTCAGGTACTATCAGAAGTATGGATCTGGTCAATCTGTATGGATCCTTACGGAATGATGAACAGTCAAGGCAACAAAAGAGAAATGCCTTGGAAATGTCCAGAAGAGGTGCAGCCTTTGTGGCTAATGTGAGACAGCCTGTAAATCAGGTGAGTGATGTGTTCATTCAACCTGATCAACAGGATGATGAAAAGGAGGAGGTGTCAGACGAAGAAGATGCTGCAGATCTTGCTGAACAAGATGATGAGCAAATGATAGCCATGCTTGTCAAAAGGTTCAACAAGAAAAGGTTTGGAAGAAACATGCTACAAGGAAGCTCAGGTGCTGGGAAAAAGAAGGCATTTGACAAATCCAAAGCTGAGTGCTTCAGATGTGGCAAAACTGGTCACATAGCTGCTGACTGTGTGTCAAAGCTGTTGGTCAGTCATCCAAACCCAACAAGACTAACAAGGATGATGGCTACAGGGTTAAGTACCTTATGGCCATGGCTAAGCTGAGGAAATTGGAAAACTCAGTGTCTTCCAATCGCCAAAAGGGATTTATGGCAGAGACATATGACTGGGAGGAATCTGATTCATCATTTGATGAAGAAGATAATCAATGTCTGATGGGCCAACACTTATGTCCCATCAACAGCAGCTTACAACAAGATAGGCTTCGGCTGAAGCTGAAGCCTTCAGCAGCTTAGGAACTGGAATCCCTACTATGATGTATAAGTACAAAATTTATGGCTTACAATTCTGAAGAAAAAGTTAAAATGTTTGAATATTGTTTTTGATCTCAAAGCTGCTGTTGGAAGCATGATGCTTTCTATCTGAAATCTCTAAGCTTAAAAGCTGATCTTAAAACTAAATCCAGTAAACTGGACAGTTTCCATAAGTTGGAAACTGAGCTTGATGAGTAAAACACATCACTCTATTTTACTGGAAGAAGAAAGAAGAGAAAACAGATATAAAGCATGCTAAGCTTCAAAGATAGTTGACTCTTGGTGCCAATCTGCCAATATAGTCAGCCATTGTATAAGTCAACAGCTTCCTGCACAAATCCCAAGCCTATCTTGGAGGGGATCTTGACACAGCAGTTCATTGTTGAGATCAATAATCTGAAAGAAGATTTATCCACTCTTGGTGAACTTCCAACACATTCATTCAAATGTGAATGGTAAACTGATCTCAACAAATAGGTTTGTCAGGCCTCAAAACACTGACAGCTTGTGTGAATCTAGTCCAAAAGCTGATGTTGGAATTTGTTCTCCATCAGTCAGCCTGCTAAGTGCTCTACTGGTTCACAAAAGCAAAGAAAGGAAAACATGTTCAAACTGAAGTTGTGGATACTAAACCTGTGACAAACGGGTTCTGAGTCCAAAGCTGATGGTAAAAGAGCATGTTAATCCTTTTGATGCTAAACACTTTGAAAACAAGTTTTCAAAAGGTAAGCAGTCTGTTTTTTTAAACAAGGGTAAGTCTCATGTTGAAAACAAACTGCTGTGAGTTTCAATAAGTTTTCAAATCATAGTAGTAAACTGGTTGTAAACAAAGAAACAAACTTTTTAAAACCAGACACAGTGAGATGCTGATAGGCAGCATAAATCACAATCCAGTAGGGGCAAAGATAAAGCCATTGCAAACTGGAATAATTGGGAATAAGTTTCCCAAACCTGGAAGCTCAAAAGCCAATCAAGCTCCCTGTCTTTGATTTGAATCTGTCCCCCTAAAAAGAAGGCAGAAGAGGCAGCCAAAGCTATGGCTATTGAACTATCCACTCGAACTGTTGTATTCAACAAGAAGTAATAAAACTGCCTAAACCTGCTGAAAGAATCAACAAAAATAACTCAGAATGTGTTTCTGAAAGATCTTCTTCCAAAAATTCTAAAAAGAGAAAATGTTACAAATGTGGGAAGAAAGACACATCTGGCCAAGGACTGTCCTGAATCTGAGGACATGAGGCCGTTGACTCTGCCTGTTTCCCTCACCAGCCTGTCACAAGCAGTGGTGGAAATGTCACAGTCACTGAGGATGGTATTCAAGCTGATACCATTCAAATAGGGAATATTAGTGGATATTTCAAGTCCATACAACAAATGTTGATGAAGAGGAGAACTCATCTGTGTGTGAGTTCCCCTAAAAATGACTAATAATTCTCTTATCACTCCCCGGAAAAACAACCTACCCAGGTTTGGTACTTGGACAGTGGCTGCTCAGGGCACATGACCGGTTGTAAAGAATTGTTGAGTGAACTCAGCCTGAAAAAGGGCCAAAAGTCACCTTTGGTGACAATGTACAGGGATCCACTGAGGATATGGAACTCTTAAAGCTGGTGCTGCAGTGTCAAAAGAGTAGCCTATGTGGTTGGGCTAAAAACATAACCTTGTTAGCTAAGCCAACTAGTGTGATGTGCTACAAGGTTAACTTTGATGAGCACCTGGGTTACATATTGGTCCCAAGGCAAAGTTGTGCTATGTGCTCAACGAAAGAAGGTGTATATGTTGTGATATGCATTCTGCTGACCCCACAACTGAAACCCTGTTTTTCTCACAAGAACAAATGCTGATCTAAACTGGCTATGGCACAGAAGACTGTCACACATCTGACTTCAAGAACATCAACAAACTCTTAAGAAAGAGTTGGTGATAGTTTGCCTTCTATGACCTTTTTGCTAAGATAGTTATGCACAGCTTGTGAGAAAGGCAAGCAGAGAAAAACCTCTTTTAATCCAAACATCATTTCTCTTGATTACTCCACTCTTCTTAATCCATATGGACTTGTTTGGACCTGTAATGTCCCAAGTCTAGGAGAGGAAGAAGATACACTCTTGTAATAGTTGATGAGTTCTCAGGTTCACATGGGTGTGATCTTTCTAAGAGCAAAGGAGAGGCTGCTAGAGAGATATTGAATTTGTCAAAAAGATGGAAATGCTGAACTCTGCCCAAGTAAGCAGCTTAGAAGTGATCATGTATGAGTTCAGAAACCGTACTCTTGAACGACTTCTGTGAAGGAGAAATGGTACTCACTCAAACTTTTCAGCGTAAGAACTCCTCAACAAAATGGAGTTGCTGAAAGGAGGAGAGCAACCGGACCTCTCATTAAAGCTGCCAGAACCATGCTGTGTGCATCAGGTTTACCTTCATCATTTTGGGCTGAAGCTGTTAACACTGCCTGCTTCACCCAAAACAGATCCTTAGTGGTGAAAAGATTCAACAAAACTCCCTATGAGCTGCTCAAAGGGAGGAAGCCAAATGTCAGTTATTTCCATGTGTTTGGATGTCCCTGTTTCATTCTGAATCAAAGGGACCAGCTGTCAAAGTTTGAACCTAAAGCTGATGAAGGTGTGTTTGTTGGCTACTCTGCTATCTTCAAAGCCTACAGAGTATACAACAACAAAAGAAAGGAAAGTGACAGATGAACCTCTATCAATGTCACCTTGAGAGTCCAAGAATGCTTCTACCAAAGCTGTTCCTGAATCAGTTTCAGGAGAACTTAATTTTGATGATCTGATGCATTCAAACAATGAAGAGGACTCAAAAGCTTCCACTACACCCTGTGTGGAACCTGTTAACCATGATGGACATGATGATGATTATGTCAATACATCCTGTGTGAATAAATGTACTGACTTAATTACAACTGCATGTCCAGAACCTATCAATGCTGATTTTCCCAGTTCCTCTGCTGATATGTTCAACAGTGGTCAGACATGTTCAACAAGTAAACAGGCTCAAGACAACAGTGTGTCTGAAAATCTTGAGAGCTGTTCAACAGGACCTGCTGAAGATGTTAACAACTCAGGTAAATCATCATTGAAAAATGATCCTAAGTGGATCAGGTGTCACCCCAATGATCAAATAATTGGTGACATCAACAAAGGGATACAAACACGGTGGGACAGCTTAGGGAACTTTTGTATGTTCTCTAGTTTTGTTTCACTAATGGAGCCAAAGAAGGTTGATGAAGCATTAAAAGATGCCAATTGGATCACTGCCATGCAAGAAGAGCTCAATCAGTTTGAGAGGAACAAAGTATGGAAGCTGGTCCCTGCTTCTAAAGGTAAAACTATAATTGGCACAAAATGGATTTTTAGGAACAAGATGGATGAGCAAGGTCATGTCATTAGAAATAAGGCAAGACTGGTTGCTCAGGGCTACAGACAGGAGGAAGGAATTGATTATGATGAAACATTTGCTCCTGTGGCCAGGCTAGAAGCAATTCGTTTGTATCTAGCCTACGCTGTAACAACCTAAACTTTAATTAACGTCAATCAGCAACAACAAACATGATTAGCAATAATTAACAAGTTTAGAGTTAAATAATATGTTAAATGTAATTTTAATTACATTTATTAGCTATGTATTTTTATAAAAGTTAATAAAAGTTACAACTAAATTATGAGTTTTGATTATAAAATTGGTTGTGTCAAAATAAAATAAAGGTTATAAGTTAAAAGTGATAAAATGAAGTTAAGACAACTTTTGTGGTCAAATTGTGAAATTAAACAAACTTTATTTAGTAAAAACCCCCAATTATATGCATCTACCGTCATTTTATCAGATTAATGGCACTAGAAATTCTCCCAATCTCTTCTAACAGCTACGGTTCCTTCACAAGGTTCATCACAAATCCAACCTCAAAATTCAAGAATTAAAGATGGAAATCAGCATATGGAACATGAACATCAAGATTACATGAAAGATTTAAGGTAATAATATCAATTTAGTTCTTGTCTGTGGGTATAGGAACCCACGGTTCCTGAATTTTTGTAGGGTTTGAGTGTCTTCAAAATCGTCAAATTGAACATTAAATGGTGTTTAAAATCAGAAATTTAAATCCATGCATGTGATTAATATGTGGTTAATTGAAGATGTTAGCATATTAAGGATTTAAAATACATGTTTCTGCATTGTGTATATATTTCTGGTTGATGAGCCGAGAGATGGCCAAATGAGGCCCTTGGCCTTCGGCCTGGCCCTATGTGTTTTTATGTTGACTGATTGATTTTATAAGAGCTTGAAATCGCCTTTAATCCTTATTCTTTGCTGCTGGAAATGCTGAAAGAAAGAACTAAAAACAGAATGTATAAAAGGCTGTTATGAATGCATGTGTGTGTGCTGTCGTATGCGACAGAATGAGGTCCAGCAGCCCTTTTCCTTATGATTTCGGACAGCACCCATCTTCGGTTCTATGGGCTGTCAAAACTGAAATAATATTTTCTTTTAAGCTTAAATGTGTGTGTTTGTGTGGTGCATAAAGTCTGGACAGAACCAGCAATAGTGTGCGTGTGTATGTCCTGCAAGGGGGACCGAAAATAGAAACATGACAGCACCTTTCTTCCCTTTTCTGTGTTTTATATGTGTTATAAAGAAAAAAACTGCAGCCCTTATTTAAGTCATTATATTGCCATTTTTTTATGTGTGTGTCGATGTCAAAACAAAAACAGAAAGCAACCCGCAGCTTTCTTATTTCCTTTTCATTTGTTGCATAAAATGGAAATGTGCAGACCTGTGTATGTGCATTTAAGCTGAAAACAAGATATCTGAGACCCACCACATAGGTGTAAGTCTCGGATGAACAAAACATAAAGTAGCAGTCCCTTTCACCTATTAATTAAGTCAATTTTTGCTGTTGAAATATAGTAGAAACAAAATAGAAATCGATGTGCAGGTGTGCGAAGTGTATGTCCAGCAACAGAACCAGTGCAACTCCTGTCTTTTAAACATTTTTCTCGGATATAATATATTTGTGTGTGTGTCGATATATATAGCATCCAACAACCTTTTTATTTTTGAATATGTGCAGCAGAAAGAAAACAGTCCACAACAACCTTATAGTTATATAAGTTAAAATCTCAGCAGCCTTTTATTTTGCATATATTATATATATATATATATATATATATATATATATATATATATATATATATATATATATATATATATATATGTATATATATATTCATCCGAGATTCATGCTAGGAGAAGGGGGGGCTGCTGTGCAGAACCAAAACTCACAATCTGTGAGTGTTCTCAGGTGCTGCAACCACCATTTCAGCCTCCATTTTTAGTCTCAAATGGACCTCAATATTGCTCCTTAACCTTGAACATGTAACATGAATTTGTTGGCTAACCTAAGGGGTGTTGCTGCTGTAATTTCGAAGCATGGACAGCAACTAGAAGCTGTGGACAGCAGCATAAATCAGTTACATAACGACATCCAAAGATGGCTTGGCCTTAGGCCGAAAGCCTCATTTTATGGCTCAATTCTTTTGGCCTTCGGACAAGACAAATGGAACCTTAAATAGTATTGTATAACCATGTTGCATGGCTGTTATAGAACCCCAAATATGGACCATAAAAGCTGCAAGAGCAGCATCAAAAACAGTCGCAAACAGTCCCCAAAGAACTCACATTATGACTTGGCCTTGGCTAAAAGTCTCTCGAACCCTCAACCATTTCTTTTAGCCTTTGGCCCTAGCCTTTAGACCCTTTAATGACTTGTTTTTTTTTTTAGCTTGTATTATGGCTGTCGTTAGGTCCTAAAGATGGGATATAACAGCAGCAAAACACAGCTTTAAATTGACAACGGCATAATGCTTTATTTCGTAGCCTAAGTCCGTGAGTTCTTGCATTAATCGCCTTAACCTTTGGCCTTCTCATTAAGGCCTGAAAAGTGATAAAAATAGGAGGTAAGAGGTGTAAAAGTGTGGTATTTGTATACTTTAGAAAGTATATACATGATAAGGGGTGTCCTTGAATGAAATGCATATACATGTGACTCCATATAAATGAGCCTTAAGGCTTATTAACATGAAAATAGAACATAAGTCAAAGTAAGTCATGGGATGTGCAAGTATACATTAAACCACCCCATAGGGATTAATATTGCATATGTATGCTTGTATGATCATTCATGAACACATACATACAAAATATGCATTAAAAGGTCATTAAAGGCATAAAGGAATCGACAACATGAAATTAAACATGATGACAATATAATGATCCTTAAATAGGACTTAATATGACATATGACATGATAAATTCTGGACAGGTTCAGATAATTCTGAACAAAGTAATAAAGTCTGAGATAACACGAAAAACTCAATAAAGGTATAAGTCTATACATAAGTTTCAGAAAGTCAGTGAATGCATCAGATATACACAAATTATGTTGTGTAAAGTCAATAAAAGCTTATGTAATTAAGTTGTCGTACAATTAACAGGTTCAGCTAAATTTGAACCATGTTGTAAAGTCAAAGTCCGTAAAGCCAAGCCAGAAAAGTCAAGTTAAAGCAATTAAAGCCAAGATCAGTTAATAAAGTCAAGCCAAAGTCAGAGAAGCAAGTCAAAGCCAAAGTCAGAGCCAAAGTCATTAAAGTCAAAGCTAAAGTCTGTAAAGTCAATTGCTAAATCCTGAGATAACTCAGGTGGTGGATTCAATCCGCTTGCGAAAGTCAAAGTCAACAGTCGTGCAATAAAACCAGTAACTGTGAGTTATAGATATAACTGTATACATGCTTGTCTTCCTGTGAGACATATTGTTGTTCTAGCTTTATTTGAAAGTCTATATGCTCAGCTAGAATGTGACCTGTGCACACCTTGGTACGGTGATGCCCTGTGGATCATGATAGCTTTTAATATGTCATCATGCACACTTGTCTTTACAATCTGAATTAGTCTTGGATATATTATTGTTGCTATCTTGATTCATTACTTGAATATTTTCAGTCATTTGTCTTGATATCAATGCTTTCATATGCTTCCGCATAATTCAAGTCTGAGAAAGTCTATGTCAGTCTATGATTAAGTCTACTCCGATGTTTGACCACGTTGTCTTACTGGTAGCTAGCCCAGTATGTGGTTGGCCCCCACTATTAAAAGCGTGTGCGTGGGATTAAACATCATCCGATCTTAAGTCCTATGTCTCACAATGTCTGGCTGATAGCGGCAGTCATGTGAAAATCGCGCTTAAAGTCAAAGTCAGAGCTTAAAGTCAAAAGTCAAGTCTCCGCTTAAAATTGTCATGGCATGTTAACTGTTAAATCTATAATCTCACTAAGCCCCGCTTACAGTTGTTGTTGAATCTTTTTACAGGTTTAATCAAAGGAAAAGGTCCAGCTGACCCAAGTCTTTAGGATCTGCTCGCTCGAATTTGAAGTCACTAGACCACTACTTCAACTAAAATTGGTATCGAATGAATTGATTATGGTGGTGGTTTGGGTAGAAGCAGTGACATGCATTGTGGTTATGTACTAGATTAGTGTCCTTGTGCCTTTATAGTTTACTTTTAAACTTATTGTAAAATAATCCTAATTTCTGTAATGACTTAATTCCGCATTTTATTAATTCTATCTTAGTTGTGATTGATGTTGTATTGCTCCTTGGGACCTAGTCATTCAGGACTGCCCCGTAAGGGACGGTCTTGACATACGCTGCTCATAAGAGCATTAAGGTATTTCAAATGGATGTGAAGAGTGCATTTTTGAATGGAAAGCTGCAAGAAGAAGTTTATGTCAAGCAGCCTCCAGGTTTTGAAAATGAACAACATCCAGGTTTTGTCTATAAGTTGGACAAAGCTCTCTATGGTCTCAAACAAGCCCCTAGAGCCTGGTATGACACTCTTACTGAGTTCCTTATGAGCAATGGGTATTCCAGAGGTAAAGTGGATACTACACTTTTCATAAAGAAGGTGAAGTCTGACATTATGCTTGTTCAAATTTATGTGGATGACATAATATTTGGTTCTACTAATGAGCAGCTATGCAAGAATTTCTCATTACTCATGAAATCTAAGTATGAAATGAGTATGATGGGAGAACTAACTTTCTTTTTAGGATTACAGGTTAAACAAACCTCAACTGAAATTTTTATAAATCAAAGAAAGTACACTTTAGATCTATTGAAAAAGTTCAAATTTGATCAAAGTTCTCCTATTAAAACCCCAATGGCAACCAATGTGAAATTGGATGCTGATGCCAGTGGCAAAGCTGTTTCAGTAACAGCTTACAGAGGCATGATTGGGAGCTTGCTTTACTTAACTGCTAGCAGACCTGATATTATGTTTGCCACCTGTCTATGTGCTAGGTTCCAAGCTGATCCAAAGGAATCTCATCTAGCTGCTGTTAAAAGAATCTTCAGATACCTGAAGGGTACACCAGGTTTGGGTCTTTGGTATCCCAAAGACTCAAGCCTTGAGCTAACAGGTTATTCAGATTCTGATTTTGCAGGCTGCAGGTTAGATAGGAAAAGCACAACAGGTGGGTGTCAACTCCTTGGTGGAAAGTTGATCAGTTGGAGTAGCAAGAAGCAGAACTCAGTGTCCACTTCTACTGCTGAAGCTGAGTATATTGCTGCTGGAAGCTGCTGTGGGCAGATTCTGTGGATGCAGCATCAGCTTGAAGATTATGGCCTTGTGTATAGGAAAACTCCTATTCTGTGTGATAACACAAGTGCCATAGCCATCTCCAACAATCCTGTATTTCATTCAAGAACAAAGCATATTGAAGTCAGACATCACTTCATCAGGGATCACATTCAGAAAGGTAATGTGGAGGTAAGTTTTATTTCCACCAATGAACAGCTTGCAGACATTTTCACCAAACCTCTGGATGAAACAAGGTTTAATTACCTTGTCAGCAAGCTGGGCATGTTAAACAAGAGTGACTAAGTGTTCTCTCAAGTCTACGAAGTTGTATGTCTCACACTGCTCAAGTTTCTCAGAACAGCTTAGACAGAACAGGCTATGCATGTTCTGTACTTAGCCAATTTTCTGAAAAACTTGAACAGCTTGAGCATAGAACAGGCTGAACAACAACAGGTTGTAAGTCCAGCCTGCTCTGATGGTCCAATCCTCAATCTGTTCATCCTTTCACACTGTCTTACAAGTCTTTGTCTTGTAACCTGTTTAACTATTGAACACAACCTGTTCTTGCAAAAGAGAACAGGCTGAAGGCACAGTTTGAAGGGAGAACAGCTTGAAGACTGAGAACCTTGTGTTGACCCTGATCATCACAGGTTTGACCAACAGCGTAGACCAGAAGTTTAATTACCTTTCTTCATAATTAAGTTACTTAAATTATGTTTTAATTTAACTTAATTACTGCGGATAATGTTGATTTCGTGTGTTAGTGATTAAAAAGGTCAAGTGGTCTGACAAATGTTCTGACATGGACAACCGTTCCGTTTTTCCGTTAACTAACATTTCAAATCAAACCGCCCAAATCTTTTCTCTCTCATACACACGACCATTCAAATCCTATAAATACCTACATACTGTTTCATCTTCGTCTTCCTCATCATTTCCAGAAATCCTCAAGAACCCTAAAAATCGACTAAGTGTCTTTTGCTTCTTCAAACCTCAAAAAAATTCCCAAATGGCTCACAGACCTAATCCCTTTCTCCCAGTGTTCGTCGGTGATGACGTTGTCAAACACTCGTCAGTCACCACAATGCTGACTATCAGACCCACCAACTACATTGCTAACTTAACCATTCCCAAAAACTATGTGGGGAAGGGTTATGAAGAAATGGTGGAGTTCCTTCAAGTTCATCCGTTGAACTACGCGATGACTGCATCTCCTGGTGTCCTGTACCAGGAGATGGTATATGAGTTTTGGTACACCTGTGCTTACAACCCAGAAACCAAAGTCATCCAAGGTACTATTCTCGATGGGACTCAGACCATTGAGATTAGTTCTGATCTGCTCAGGGAGGTGCGGCATCTACCAACTGCTGCAACTTACGATAAGCCCCAAGCTGAAAATGATCAAATGGGCAATCTGCTACGCTTCTGTGGTGTGGCAGAACCCAAGATAGGAGCAACACTATTCAGGAAGGACCTCTCTCCTACCTACAGTTATCTCTTCGCCTCAGTGGTGATGTGTTTTGGAAGCAAAGTTGGTTCATTTGACCAACTCAGCAGAGATGAAGTTCCTGTAGGGATATTGTATCCGATACCAATTATAAAATATAAGAAATGTATTACGAATTACAATTCAAGAAATGAAATTACAATACACAGAAATAAACGAAATACGAAAAATAAAGTTACAAGTAAAGTAAATAACGGTACTGAAAATAAATTACAATACAGAAAAGAAGGTTGAGTCTCGTGTTAGACACGATTCCCTTAAAACAGATTCGAAGTCTGTTTCCCAGGGTACAACAGCCAAAGCAGCGTGTACTGCCGGAGGTAACCAACTTGCCTGAAAGAACACGTGAATTCAAAGTGATCTTCGTTCTTGGAAGCAGCAACGTCTTGCCGTTAAAGTGTAAAATCTTTCAAATATCTCAAGTGTTTCCAGAATATTTCAAGTCTTTCAAGTGGTTTGGTGTGTTGAATCTCCAATTATTTTATAGGAAATTGGAGTTGAAACAACAAATTAATCATCTTTTTAATTACAAAAACCGTTTTGTAACACTCCATTATTACAAGGTTTATTGTTAATTAAAATGAGTAATTATGTGTTGAAAACCAAATTGTAACAGCTCATTAAATCAGTCACCTGCTGATTTAATTAACAGCTCGAGAACATGTTTGGCCGAAGCCTGCTCAAGGACAGCTTGGGCGCTGACCAGCTTTGGCCGAAACCTGCTCACAGGTTTGACCCGAACAGCTTAGAGCTGTTGACCAGCTTGAGCCTGTCCTTCACGTTGATTAGGGCCAGCTTTCACGCAACCTGCTCTCACTCGCTTGAGCCTGTCCTTCACGCTGATCAGGGCCAGCTTTCACGTAACCTGCTCTCACCCGGAGTAAAAAAGTTGTCTAACCCGAACAGCTTAGAGCTGTTGACCAGCTTGAGCCTGTCCTTCACGTTGATCAGGGTCAGCTTTCACGCAACCTGCTCTCACTCGCTTGAGCCTGTCCTTCACGCTGATCAGGGCCAGCTTTCACGTAACCTGCTCTCACCCGGAGTAAAAAAGTTGTCTCGCACGAGCCCTGATTTTCGGAGCTGCATTCGTGTCCGCAGGTGCTGGCGTACACGAGTTCAGTGGATTTTAGCCTTCGAGGTCCAAGATTTGCACCCCCCCCTGCGCGCGGGTAGGCATTGGAGTAAAACCACAAACAATCTTGCCATAGCTTTGAACACTCCTCCTTATAAACCCACTTTGGTTTCATCTTCCTTCCTATGTGGGACTCTCTTCACCCACTTAGAAGATGTTTCTTTCATTCCAAACACCAATCTTTGAGCATCGATATCTCATTCATCTTAGCTCCGTTTTGGACGTTCTTTATATCGTTGGAATCCTCTCTTCAAGGAGAATACAAACCCACAAAATATTCATTATATATGTCACAATTATATATAATTATATTTGGTCCAAAACCATGGAAAAACCACTTTTTTCTTTGAAAAATTTACACTTTTTTCCAACAATCCCCCACATGAATGAGAGATCATTCGAAAACACATTCCAATCATCCCCCACATGTATGAGATTGATCGAAGACACATAAAAATTCCAATGGATTTTCAATGGTTGAAATCTTGCATAGGATAGGTAGGTGTAAACCTTTGAACCTTCCCTTATGAAATGCACTTAGCCTTCTAGCCGTCAGTAGAACTCGATGTCTTTGAACTGAGCTGCCATTTGTGAAGACGACAATACACTTCACACAAGAATCTCCCTAACAAGGTTAACTCCTCATAGTCGTGTCCATTATGGTCATGGAACACTAGCCTGGTTCTGCGAGAGCTACTAAGAATTGTGCCCCTACAATTCCACTCGAAGCGACCTCACTTCTCTCTCACATAGGTGATTTCTCCCGAATCATTAAAAGCATAATTGATTTCGACCGAATCATTATAAAATGCTTAACCTCATTGTCACTAAAATGATTTTCTTCTAGAAATCATATAGGAATGGACTAGGAGTTTTTCACAACCCCCCACAGTGACCACACTTTATTCATACAAATAGGTTGTCCTTTTGAACCAAGATCTTGGGATCTCCAGTCAACAAGGTAAGGTTTTCCTTCGTATGAATTTATTCATTCATGGGCTTTAGTCCCATTCCTTTTGACGACTTCAAAACTAACTCTCTATTTAGGCCTTTCGTAAGCGGATCCGCAATGTTATCTTTTGACTTCACATAGTCAATAGTGATAACACTTGTTGAGAGTAGTTGTCGTATCGAATTATGCCGACGTCTAATATGTCTTGACTTACCATTATACATTATGCTATGCGCTCTACCAATCGCTGATTGGCTATCACAATGTATAGTAACGGCTGAAACGGGTTTCGGCCACTTTGGTATGTCTTCAATAAATTGACGTAACCATTCGGCTTCTTCACCCATATTTATCTAATGCGATGAATTCAGATTCCATCGTAGATCTAGCTATCACTGTTTGCTTGGAAGACTTCCAAGAAATAGCAGCACCACCAAGTGTAAATACATATCCACTTGTAGATCTAGAATCTTTTATATCGGATATCCAATTCGCATCGCTGTATCCTTCTATCACAGCTGGATATCTCTCATAACGCAGTCCGTACTCTCGAGTATATCTCAAATACCGAAGTACTCGTATCACACTTTTCCAATGAATCCGACTTGGATTACTCGTGTACCTACTTAGCCTGCTTACAGCATATGCTATGTCCGGTCTGGTACAAGACATTAGATACATTAGACTGCCTATAATTCTTGAGTATTCTAGTTGATTAACACTTTCACCTCTATTTTTTGATAGATGTTGACTAGTGTCAATCGGAGTTCTAGCTATACTAGAATCACCATTACTAAATTTCTCAAGAATTTTATCCACATAATGAGTTTGACTTAACACAAGACTATCTTGGGTTCGTGTGATTTTAATATCAAGAATCACTTCCGCTAAACCCATGTCTTTCATGTCAAATTTGGATTTCAACATCTCTTTCGTTGAATTAATCATTCTTTCGTTACTACCAACGATAAGCATATCGTCTACGTATAAACAAAGAATGACATATCCATGTTTTGTATCTTTCATGTACACACACTTGTCGCACTCATTAATTTTGAATCCACATTCTAGCATGACGTGGTCAAACTTTTGATGCCATTGTTTGGGAGCTTGCTTCAAGCCATATAATGACTTAACAAGCCTACAAACTTTCTTTCCACATCCAGGAGCACTAAAACCCTCGGGTTGCTCCATGTAGATTTCCTCTTCTAAATCACCGTTTAGAAAAGCCGTCTTCACATCCATTTGGTGCACTTCCAGATTTCTTATTGCGGCAATCGCAAGCACCAATCTAATGGATGTTATTCGCGTCACCGGCGAATATGTATCAAAGTAATCAACACCCTCCTTTTGTTTGTAACCTTTGATTACCAACCGTGCTTTATATTTATCAATGGAACCATCAGGTTTCATTTTCCTCTTAAAAAGCCATCGGTAACCTAGTGGTTTACAACCTTCAGGAAGGTCCACTAGTTCCCAAGTATGATTTTGTAAAATTGACTCAATTTCACTCTTGATGGCTTCTTTCCATTGAGGTCCTTCAGAAGAAGTTACCGCTTCTCGGTAAGTTTTGGGTTCACTTTCAACCATGTAAGTGACAAAATCATCTCCATATGATTTTTCAACCCTTTTCCTTTTACTTCTTCTAGGCTCAACCTCTTCTCTTTCAGGTTGTTCTAATGTCTCATCTTGGACATTTTCGTCAATTGATTTAGACGAACTAGCACGATCCTTTTGTAAACAAGGAAATATATTCTCAAAGAAGGATGCATTCCTTGATTCCATGATGGTATTATTGTGAATTTCTGGATTTTTAGACTCATACACAAGAAACCGATAGGCACTACTATGATGTGCATAACCAATAAATATGCAATCAACCGTTTTAGGTCCTATCTTTTGAGCCGTAGGTGCCGGTACAACAACCTTTGCTAGGCACCCCCACACTCGTAAGTACTTATAGGATGGCTCTCTTCCCATCCAAAGTTGATACGGTGTTTTATCCATTTTCTTGCGGGGTATCTTATTCAAAAGATAAGTAGCCGAGAGGATAGCTTCCCCCCACATTTCTTGGCTCATTCCCGAACTTATTAACATGGCATTCACCATTTCTTTCAATGTTCGGTTTTTTCTTTCCGCAATACCATTTTGTTGAGGTGAGTAAGGAGCGGGTGTATAAAACACTTTTACTATATATAATTAAACACCATTTCTCAACCTCTTGTTTGTATAAAACAAACTTCTCGATTGCTTCATCTTTACTTTTCATCAAGTAAACATAGCAATATCTTGTACAATCATCAATAAACGTGATGAAGTACTTATTACCACCTCTCGTAGGAATGGATTTTAAATCACACACATCCGTGTGAATCATATCAAGTGGTTCGGTTATTCTTTCAACCGATTGGAAAGACGATCTTGTAAGTTTGGCTTCAACACAAGTTTGGCATTTATAATTTGAATCAATATGAAAAGATGGAATGCAATTTAACTTGATTAAACGACGTAAAGAATTAAAATTGACATGTCCAAGACGACCATGCCATACGTTAGAAGACTCTGTCAAATAAACCGAATTTCTAGTCGTTTTATTAAAATTGCTTTTCAATATCATCAAATTTATTTTGAACATTCCATTCAACAAAATGACCATTCTTGGTCGAAACAAATTTATTCGATTCAAAAACCATTTTAAATCCAAACTTGTTTAATAGCCATCCGGAAACCAAATTCTTTCGAATTTCCGGTACATACAAAACATTTGTCAACTTAAGATCTTTCCCGGATGTCATCTTCAAGATCACATCGCCTTCACCTTTGACATCAACCGTATCAAAGTTTCCCATGAAGATCTTTTTTCCATTAACTACTTTCAAAGTAGTAAACAAACTTTTCTCCGAACACACATGTCGGGTAGAACCAGTGTCGATCCACCATTCATTCGGTTCAGATCTTACCAATTCTACATCAGAAACCATTGCCGTGATATTCACATTCATCACACTTGCAACTTCACCATTGCCGTCATGAACCACGCATGGTTCAAGATCCAAATCAGAAAACAATTCTGATTTCTCAATATGATTGGCAAAATTATTCTCATTTTGACCTCCAATCAAATTAACCATCTTCTTAATCGATGGTTTAGCAATAGATGTTAAAATTGAAATCATCGGCCGTGACACAATTCCATCTAACACTTCCATTTTTCTTTAACGTCTAAAGAAAATAAACTCTTTATAATTTTAAATAAAGAAAATTTTCCACTTTATAATAAAATTACACTTTTATTATAAACAAAGTCAAATCCTTTAATTGATCAAACTTGAATCAACCGTTCAATTTAATCACTTTGAAACAAAATAAATCTTTTATTATAACCAACTTTATCACTAAAATTGAAAATTGAATCTGCCGTTCAATTTAACACCAAAGTGATAACATCAAAGTGAAAAAATGAATCAACCGTTCAATTTAATCAGTTTATAATAAAATTAAATCTTTTATTATAAACAATGTCAAATACTTCAATTGACAAAACTTGAATCAACCGTTCAATTTAATCACTTTATAACAAAATTAAATCTTTTTATTATAACCGATTTTATCACTAAAATTGAATCTGTCGTTCAATTTAACACCAAAGTGATAACACCAAAGTGAAGAATGAATCAACCGTTCATTCAAACACTTGTAACCCGAACGAGAATAGTAACAAATTTTATATTAAAAGTTAAAATTGAATCATCCGTTCAATGTTTAAGAAACCAAAAGTGAATAATCGAATCTGCCGTTCAAATTAAACACTTAATCAAGGCTGTTGCAAAAATTAAATCCGTCTCGAAACCAAAACTCGTTTGTAACGAAACAGAAATAATTAAATGAAATGGAAACACAATTGCTTCGAGAAAAACTCGTTTGAATCGAAACAATAATGTAATAGAAACTTTTACTTCGAGACAAAACTTGTTTGAATCGAAGAAACAATTTCTCTAAAATTCCTAAATTTTATAACCGGTATCGTGGTTGTAAAATCTGTTTTAAGATTGTAGGGATATTGTGTCCGATACCAATTATAAAATATAAGAAATGTATTACGAATTACAATTCAAGAAATGAAATTACAATACACAGAAATAACCAAAAAAGAAAAATAAAGTTACAAGTAAAGTAAATAACGGTACTGAAAATAAATTACAATACAGAAAAGAAGGCTGAGTCTCGTGTTAGACACGATTCCCTTAAAACAGATTCGAAGTCTGTTTCCCAGGGTACAACAGCCAAAGCAGCGTGTACTGCCGGAGGTAACCAACTTGCCTGAAAGAACACGTGAATTCAAAGTGATCTTCGTTCTTGGAAGCAGCAACGTCTTGCCGTTAAAGTGTAAAATCTTTCAAATATCTCAAGTGTTTCCAGAATATTTCAAGTCTTTCAAGTGGTTTGGTGTGTTGAATCTCCAATTATTTTATAGGAAATTGGAGTTGAAACAACAAATTAATCATCTTTTTAATTACAAAAACCGTTTTGTAACACTCCATTATTACAAGGTTTATTGTTAATTAAAATGAGTAATTATGTGTTGAAAACCAAATTGTAACAGCTCATTAAATCAGTCACCTGCTGATTTAATTAACAGCTCGAGAACATGTTTGGCCGAAGCCTGCTCAAGGACAGCTTGGACGCTGACCAGCTTTGGCCGAAACCTGCTCACAGGTTTGACCCGAACAGCTTAGAGCTGTTGACCAGCTTGAGCCTGTCCTTCATGTTGATCAGGGCCAGCTTTCACGCAACCTGCTCTCACCCGCTTGAGCCTGTCCTTCACGCTGATCAGGGCCAGCTTTCACGCAACCTGCTCTCACCCGGAGTAAAAAAGTTGTCTCGCACGAGCCCTGATTTTCGGAGCTGCATTCGTGTCCGCAGGTGCTGGCGTACACGAGTTCAGTGGATTTTAGCCTTCGAGGTCCAAGATTTGCACCCCCCCCCTGCGCGCGGGTAGGCATTGGAGTAAAACCACAAACAATCTTGCCATAGCTTTGAACACTCCTCCTTATAAACCCACTTTGGTTTCATCTTCCTTCCTATGTGGGACTCTCTTCACCCACTTAGAAGATGTTTCTTTCATTCCAAACACCAATCTTTGAGCATCGATATCTCATTCATCTAAGCTCCGTTTTGGACGTTCTTTATATCGTTGGAATCCTCTATTCAAGGAGAATACAAACCCACAAAATATTCATTATATATTTCACAATTATATATAATTATATTTGGTCCAAAACCATGGAAAAACCACTTTTTTCTTTGAAAAATTTACACTTTTTTCCAACAGTTCCTATCGCCCTACAGTTCGTGGATGGGTGTGAAGACCTTCCCTTACGGGGCAGTCCTCAGAGTCTAGGTCCCACAAATTGCAATACGATATCAACCATACTAAGATAGGGTAATTAATTGCGGAATTAAAAATTACATGTACATACAGATTAGGATTTAAGTTTACATATTTCAAAATAAAGTTATAAAAGGGCAACATCTAATCTAATCATAATATCATACATTACATCAAATCTACCCAGAACCACCACAATTGTTGTCTTCCAATCAGTACCAGAAAGATTTGTTGAGTAGTGGTCTAGAAAATCTTCAAAAACTTGAATCTTGAATGACCTAAGTACTAGGTCCTGCAGGTGATTTTCCTTTGGCTTTTCCTGTAAAATATTAATGCAACATCTGTAAGCAACGCTTAGTGAGTTTATAGATTTTCAATATCAACATGCGTGTCAAGCGGAGTCATTAGTCTTAGCGTGATATGTCTTGGCTGCCGCCACAGCCCTCATGATTGAGATATAGAATCATGGAATCGGATGATGTTCAAGCCACACTCACGCTTAAATCGTGGGGATCAGCCACATACTGGGCTAGCTACCAGTAAGTCAATATGGCGGAACATCGGAGGTCATTACCAAGTTTATAAGAACTGGTGAAATAGCCGGGTCTAGAACAATAGACCATAAGGGCTAGTCAAGCTGAATCAATCTATCAAATGTCTGATCAATGATGTAAGCATATGTCTTAGAAGTCATGATAGCAATGAATCATAAAGCAAAGTCTGAAGCAATATTAAATGCAATATGAAAAGATAATCAAATAGCTATCATGATCCACTGGGCAACACCCATCCATGGTGTGCACATGTCTCATTCCAGCTGATAAAGTGAATATCAATAAATCTATCAGCAACAATATATCTCAACCGGATCTATGCATGTTCAATCTGAATATCTATAACTCACAGGTCTGGGTCTTGGTCAAACAGATATATGAATCTGCCACCTGAGTTATCTCAGGATTTTGTCAATCTGTAATCTGTCAATTCTTTTCAAATCAGAGACCCGCTTTCAAGTCTTTAAGTCTTTAAATCTTTGTTCAGAATATACTGAACCTGTTCAAATTCATTCATGATAATATCATGTTAATTTCATCGTCTGTATCATCATCATTTTCATTATTTCTTTTGGTCATTAAAATCTGTAATTCTATCTGATTCTGATATCTGATAACTTGTCAATCTTTCATTAAATTCCCATAAGTTCTCTCAAAAGCTTTATATATATATATATATATATATATATATATATATATATATATATATATATATATAATCATTTATTAAATTAAAAATATCAAAATGTAATAATGGGATCCGGATCAATCCGGATTCGGATACATCCGGATTGGGAGCCCGGATTCGGATCATCCGGATCCGGATCAAAGCATCATCCGAATTCGGACATAGGATCGAATTTAGTGTTATCCGAATTGGGATTAATATAGGTATCGAATTCGGATCATTTAGATCCGAAATGCTAAGATCCGAATTTTGAAAGCATCCGAAATAGAGAATCATCCGAAATAGATATTATCCGAACCGAAGCTTAGGTCCGAAATGGGCACCATCCGAATTCGGTCCTACCCAAATTCGGACCCCATACTTAGTATATTTTCCAGAAATTGTTCTTGATGTTCTTCATTTGGTTCATACGGATTTTTCTTAAAAATTCTCAAAACTTAATTAAATCAACATGCAACTTAATATATTGATGTATTAACATTATTTGAGTAATTTTATATAATTATATTGATCAAAAACATCATAAATATAACAAGATCATTCAAAAACTCATCATTTTGTCAAGAACATATTTTTATCCAAAAATTCCGATTTCTTCTTTATTTGGACAATCTAACCCACAAATTATGTTTCTATAATCTCTATTATCTTAAATTCATCATAATTTACTAAATTTATATACATGCAACACAAATTTCTTAATTGAATACTTTGGTTTCGGTTTTTACACAAAACCGAACCAAACACACATATTTTTCAAGATTAAAGTAATTATTACCTCAAATTCTTGCTAATTGATGGTGTTTGATGCTTGTTGTAACTTTCTTTGATCTTGAATCTTCAATTAAATGCAAATTAATGAACAATTTTGAGTATTCTTGTGAGTTTGGCCGAGAGGTAGAGAGAAGTTAGAGAGAGAGAGAGTTAATTGTAATAATGATCTTAAATGATCATCATTTAGTTTATATACTTCATTTGTATTTAACCCACTTCTATTTTTGTATTTTACATCTCTTTTGTTTTACTCATTTTAATTATATCATAAATATAATTTAAAATTATATTTGACTTAATAATATTTGCAACATAATAATATAACAAAATTACATTATTATATCAAAATCAAGCGTTACATGATTGATAAAAAGTTAGGTTGTTACAATGGGACTACCCTTGATATGGGTAAATGGATTTTTGTGAATTTGAGGAACCTGGTGCAGCAAGAGTCAAGACCAGCTGCTGTTCGATATCCCAGGTTTTCGAGCCTCATTTTCAAGCATGTATGTGGTGAGCATCTCTATAACTCTCAGCCTCTTCTTAAAACTGCTGCCTTCCCAGTTATAGGGAATAGAGTTTTCTATACTCCAGTCCTGCAAAATGAGCCTCCTCTATCCACACCAATGAGGAGGCTGCTAGGTTTGGTGGAAGGACCCTCTACTGTGAGGGTGGATCCAGAGACTCCTCCCATGTCAAAATCCAAAGCCAGGTCCAAGCTTGTAAAAAGGACCCTGGCAACTGAAGCTGGGCCTGTGAAAAAGAAGGCCAAAACAGCTCAGTCTGAGTCTGTTCTCTTAGCCTCTGTGGCTGAGGAGGAGCAGGCTCCTCACCCTGGCTCATTTGTTGAGCATGAAGCCTCTGTGGCTGGTGCCTCTGTGGCACAAGAGACAATGGAACAGGCCAGCCCCACTGTTCCTAGCCCAGTCTCACATCCTGTCCAAACAGATCCTCTCCCTACTCCACAATCACCCACATCATCCATCCATTACCAACGCAAATCACTAGCCAAAAAGAAAACAGCCCACAAAACCACCTCCTCTGTTCCCTCTCAACAGGGTTCAGTTGAAAAAGAAGCAACCCCAGCTGCCTCTCCTATTTTGGGAGCAGGTTCAGCTCATTTGGAGCCTGCTTCACTCCAATCTGAGTCTACCCAGAGTCAGCCTAGACCCTCTGGTTCCTCCCAACAGGAACCAGTTGTACAAACGGAGATACCCACATCAACTATCCCAGCCTCCCAACAGGCTGAGGATATTGAAAGACAGGAGTCCTCTCCACTCCATATTGTGTCCACACTGTCCCCCACTCATATCTCCTCACACCCTGAGTCTGCACGAGGTGCCCACGCTGCTGATATAGACCAATCAGCAGCTCAGCCTCAAACTTCTGCTCCCCATGATACAGCTGTTCTACACCAAACAGCTGCTGAGGGACCAACAACCCAAGCTGATGAACCTCAGGGATCATACCATCCCTCTGGTGAGGCTGCTTCCTTCATGCAAATTCCATCAGCAGGTTTCACCACTGCTGATGTTGAAATGCATATCCCATCTCCCAATGATGAGGTGCCTTTAGACCAAGGCACTGCAGAGGGAACCACCACTGGTCTTCATGAGGGTGTTGCAACACACGCAGCATCTGAAAGGCCCCAAACATCATCCCCTTCTCCTGGTGATGCAGCTACAGCCGCTGCTGAAGGACCTCTTGATCCCTCCAACCTGGGCCATCTTACTTTTGCCCAGGCTATGGCGCTTCTATCCCAAGTCCCTCTTCCCTCTCCATCACAACCTCAAACACCAGCCTCATCATCATCCTCTCCCTCTACCCACTCAAAACAATCCACCCATACACCACCATCTCCCAAAGACCTGCCTTTGAAGGATCAGCTTTCTTTGCTGACCAACAATGTTGGTTCTTTGGAAAACACCATGCACTCCCTACCATCCATAATCTCAGACTCTGTGTCTGAGCAGCTCAAAGGCTTCTTTGATATGTTCAAAGAATCCTTCCCAGTCACTCCCCAAACTGACAACTCTTCACAGCTGATTGCACTCACTGCACAGCTGCAAACTGTATCCAACTCTCTCTCCTCTATCCTCTCCTTAAAACAGGACTCTGTGTCCTCTATGGCAACCATTTCCCAACAGATGTCATCTCTCCTCACTTCTTGCAACACTACCCTTCCTAACACATTGGCCAGCCTGAACACTCTTATTGGCTCTCTATCAAATACTGTGTCCTCAGACCTTGCTGATGTGCAAGATACTCTTGAAGTCCATCTTGCACAGCTTCAAAGCCTGTTGTTCACAGCTTCTGATAGAGAAAACATTGTTAAGCTGACCACTCTTGCTGATTCCCAAGCCTCTTCTCTTCAGGCCTGTCTTTCCCAGCTTGCAGAGGTTAAGGACAACCTGGCTTTCTTAGTGACAAGCCTGGTTGGCCCCAAACCTGCTGCCAAAACTGCTGGTAAGCCTGCTGACTTTGTGTCTTCAGGCAGACCAGGTGTTGAAGGTGCTGTTCCATCTCCTTCAAAGGGGGAGAAGTCATCTGCCTCGAAGACTAAGTCTAAGGGGGAGAAAACCTCTTCTCCTAAGGAGAAAGCAGTACCTACAACTCCCACTGGTCAACCAGCAGGGACATCTACAGGTACAGCTGAAGGTGCCTCTCAAGCTGCTATGCCTACTCAGGCTGTCTCTCCAAACCCTGCTCAGTCTAAGGGGGAGGAAGTCATTCCTGAGGACAGGCCTAGCAATAAAAGGAGGCACTTAATTCTAACTAAAGAAGAAGAAGAAGAAGAAGAAGAAGAAATTCCTGAGGCTGCTGTCACTACAACAGCAGCTAAAGGAAAAGAAAAAGCAGCCATTGATCAACAACAGCAGAAAGCAGCTGATCTTAAGTTTCACAAAGCCAGGGCTAAAGAGATGGGTCTTCCTATGCACAAGTACTTTGAGTTTAGAGAAGAACAGCTTCAAGCTCTGGAGGAATTGAGAAAAGAAGAAGAATCTGCTAAAGCTGCTAAAATCTTTTGCACTCCAAGAAGCAAAGAAAATTAAAATGTCTACCTTGGAGGTGCAAAAGAAATTAATGGAAGCTGCTAAGGTATCAGCAGGAGAAAAGGAGGGAGAAAAAGCACAGGGTGCTCAGGTCTCTGTGACCAAGACTCAAGTACCCTCTGCCAGAGCCAAATTCCACTTTGACAACTTGGCTAGAAAGAAATTTCATGATGTTGCTACTAGAAGGCTTGCCAAGGAAGCGATTGTCAAAGCTGTTCCCATTTCAAGAAAAGGCACACAGTGGAAGCTTCAGATCACCAGGATGGGTGCAACAGGCCCTGAAATGGAATCCTACGATCACACTGATGTTGCACAGATGGGATACAGGGAATGGGTGGAACTGGCAGTTGCCCTGAGCCAGTCTAAGTCAGAAACGGCTAAGACTATCAGGGCATACATCAAGAAGCTGATGGAGAGAGTAAGTGAGCTGGGCCTGATTCCAAAAGAAGTAAAAGAGGGTGTCTCTGTGACATACCCCAAAATAAAGGCCAGAAGGACAAAGAAGGATACAGAGATGGAGCTACTCCTTACGCTGATTGAACAGGGCGACTATGCCATTGAAATAAAAGGAGTTGATCATAGTCTGCCTAAAGGAATAGAGTTTGAGGATGGCAAGATTATAGAAGAACCTGAGCTGGGGGCATTTTTTGTAGATCCCCTAACTCAGAAGAAGTGCTTCCAAAGAGCCTCAGAGCTGTACAAAGTTGATCTGAGACAACTTGCCGCCTTCAGACTTGCAGTTTCTTTCAGGCAGTCTAGCAAATGGAGAGCAGCCATCTGGGATCAGCTCAGAGGCTTCTATGAAAGAGGAGAGCTCAATGATCCCAAGTTCATGATTATCAGAAGTGAAATTGAGGAACTTGAGGATACAAGGGAAGAACTGGAAAGGATGGTTCAGGATCCTTCTCCATTGATATGAAGTCCATCTACCATCTGGGTAGGTGAAGAATGGAAGCTGTCCATCAGTTGGACAGGCTTGCCATTATCTGCTCCCAACTCAAACAGTCCAAACATCTTGTACATTAGTTGTACATCCTGTACATTAGTTGTACATTATTACATAAGTTGTAATTTTTGCTTTTACATTAGTTGTAAAATACATTAGTACATTAGTTGTACTCTTGTAAGAACATGTGTTGTTCTAGTGTAATCAAGAATCAGTGTATATATAAACTGATCTTTTACTTTACTGTAATGTTGTAATTTCAATTCAGCAAAATGTACTGTAAAAATATATAGTGATTTTTGATAAGACCAGCTTAGACTGGTTATTGCAAATAGGGGGAGATTGTTAGGCACAAAAAGGCCTCAGTCAAACCTGTTCTACATCTGAGGGGGAGATTTATAATCAAACCTGTTGATGCATTTGAAGGTTGAATTTAAGGCCTGTTATATGTCTTATTGAAACCTGAAAATGATTTGCAATATCAGTCTAAAGCTGTTCTATATGTTGCATGTGTTGCAACTTAGACAGTTTGTCCAAGCTGCTCTGTCTGCTGAACAGGCTGGACATAAACTGTCTACGCTGCTCTACACTGTTGAGCAGCTTGGGCATTTTTAAAGTGTTCTGTTCTTTGTGAACAGAACCTGTTCTTTGTGAACAGGCTAAACACTTTATGGAATATGTTTCCAAGTCATCATGTATTGTTTTTGACTACAAGATCAGTTTACAAAGTCGAAGACAAAGTGGAAAACAGAAATGCTCAGCCTGCCCAAGCTGTTCTGTAACATGAAGACAAAAGGTTATTTGAAAAAGGGTGACAGACCTTTTTCTTATATCAAAATAGGCCTTTACAAGGAAGAAAGACGCAAAGTTGACATTCCTAAATTAGTTAAAGGCAATGCAACAGTAGACAAAGTAAAAAGACAAAAGTTCTGCACATGTGAAGACAAGTCTGCTTTTCAGAAAAGTGCAGAAAAGGTTATGTTGTCTTTTCAACAAGACTTCTCCTTTTTCATTCCGTCCAATGAAGATGTTTCTCTTAGATCCTCTAAGTGAGTATAAAAGGAAGCTTCTAAGGTCAGAAAGAAGTGTGAAGAAAGCTAAGTGCTGAAACCCAAGAGTGAACGTGCAAGTGTGATTTTCATGCATGCAAACCTTCTGTGTAAACCAGCATCTGTGTGTATAAGCTGTTTTACATAAGCCGTTCCTTTAAGTCTTGTAAACACAGTGAGTGCTTCTTAGTGAGTGTATTCATTGTATACTAGTTTGAGTCTGTCTTAGACTAGTAAGCATGCTGTTGTATCTGTCATCTCAGCTTGAACTATTCCGCATTCAAGCTTGTTTGTAATTAACAAATTGTTGATAATACATACAAACATTGAGAAAAGAGTGTCTAGTTTTTAAATTGCTGTATTCACCCCCCCTCTACAGCTTATAACTATATACTTTGGGAACCTCTCGAGACCTACAGAAAAATAGAACATTTTGCCAGAAATTATAAAAATATGTGCTTTTCTGTTTAAAGCATCGGGATTTCAAACAATAATATGAAAATATTATTGATAGGATTCCAAAGTCAATCTTTCAGAGACCAATCATAGAAAAACACAGATTTAAACAATTTCTTGAAAAATGTTACATTTTTCTTAAAAATTTAAATTCCCAACACTTAGACATTTTCTCAAAAAAATGAGTATTAAAACTTGAATGATCCTTAAACACTCCTCGAATGACACTAAAACCAACTCGAATGAAGTAGAGTGGTTCTCAAATGTGTCCACGAACCAACTCGAATGACACAGATGATTTCTCGAATATGTCTAATTACCAACTCAAATGAAGTATAAAAGTTCTCGAATAACACACAACTCAACTCGAATGAATGCGATTCTTTTCTCGAATGATGAACTTATCGAGAATAAATTTGTAAATTTTTTAAGTCTTGGACTCAAGGCAACTCGAACATCAAATGATGTTCCTCGAACTAAGGATAAACCCAACTCGGATGATATATGAATGAACTCGAATGAATTATTAATTCTAAGGACTGGAATGAGTTCAACTCGAATATGTTGTGAAAGAACATGATTAAAATATGATTCCAACTCGATTACAATATGAGTCCAACTCGAATAACATTTGAAGATTCTCGAATTACTTAGTAATCAACTCGATTTAAACAACACATTTCTCGGGTGATGTGTCATTCAACTCGAATGAAACTAAATATGTTCTCGATTATTGTGACACCCTCTTGTTTTGATAGAATAAATGTAATCACCAGGATCGACAAACAACCCAATGATTAAAATGATAATTAAAATTGAATACTTTAATAAGAATTAAGCAAATCCACACTAAAGCAATGAAAGTACATCTCTACAGTGATTAAGACTATCTATTACATCATCATAATTGTTTTACAAGTCATAAATCCCGCCCAAAGCTACAATATCTGTGTACTAATAGCTTCTAAGTCTCCGGGATATTGAATTGATATGCTTAAGTAGAAGGTCCTGCTACACTTTTGTCTTTGCCTGAAAACGTTGTGAGTCAACAGTAAGCTAAATGCTTAGTGAGATAACAGATTATGCAAACAACAAATATTTCTTTACAAGCATTGCGTAACCATGGGCAGTGTAAGCCCCAATGTATGTGTGAACAGGCAGTGTAAGCCTCATAGTATGTGAAAACCATGCAGTGCAAGCATGGGGTTGACAGTTCAAATGCTGATCGGGGATGCGCGGAACCTGACCAAGATAACGAGTGGGATGATAAGTCCCCGACAGTGGCCTGCTGTCAGCCCCAGTCCCGGTCGCATCAGATTGTGAAGTAATGATCATGCAATGCAAGCATGATGTAAATAGATGCACTTTCAAATGAACGTTGACTACATGTGTGTTACATGTCAAGTACGAGTGTGCATCATAACAACAAATTAATCATGAGTCCCAAATGATGTAATGAACAATGTGAACATGCCATTGAATTGTAAACGGGTGAATGCAAAGACAATAAATGTTAGAATGATAATCTATTGCTCACAGTGATTGGTATAGTGTATTGTGTCTCTGAATCAATGTGTGTTAGACAACACCACAATGATCTGTAAAGTAAGTGTAATAGTGATTTAGTGTCAGTAATTGCTTAAAACCTATATTCTGTAATTTAAATGAAATTCTAATTGAATTCGGACCACATCCGAATTCGGATGGTCCGAATTGGGTGTTGGTCCGAAATGGGTAGGTCCGAAATAGGCTAGTGTCCGAATTAGGATTGATCCGAAATGGGACGGATCCGGATTGGGTATGGACCGAAATCATAGTTGGACCGAATTGGGGTGGATCCGAAAACACTGTAGGTCCGAATTAGGTACGGATCCGAATTCGGATGGATCCGGACCGAGTTCATCAGTCCGAGTTCATACTTAATAATTTCCAGATTTTCCATTAATTATGTTTGGACCATTTTTGCATGTTTTTGTATCTAAAATTGTAGATATGAACTTAAATACACTATTTCAACTTATAATATAACACTTATGTACCAACATTACTCATTTGTGTCCATTTTCCTTCATGCATCGTTGAACACACACTAAAACACACACAAAATCTCTGAAATCATACTTAGAAGTGGAATTAGAATTTGAAATTTGGTATATAACATTATCATCACTCGATTTTTACTTTACAACACTAATATCCAACATGCATTAGCATCTGAGATCAAAATCTTATGATTCGGTTTCAATAAAAACCGAACCAAAACCTCACAAATTCGAAATTTAGAGAGATTTTTACCTTGATTTGTAACTTGTAGTAGTTATAGTTCCTTAAATGTCACTTGAATCCAGATTTTTTTTGCACCCAACTTTGATGATTTCTTGCTTTCCTTGGATTGAAGCCGAGAGAGAGATAGAGAGTGTACGGTTTAGAGAGAGAGAGTAGACAGAGGTTACGGTTTAGAGAGAGAGAGAGAGTAGAGTGAGAGTGTGAAGGTTGAAATGAAGGGTTTTCCATCCTTTTATTTGTATTTTAACCTATTTGCACATTATACCCCTCAACTTCGTATTTTCTTATTTACTGATAATATGATCAAAGTTAACTTAAATTGACATAATATATCATTAATACAACCATTAAGTCCTTTTAATTGTAAATTAAAATTAATTAAAAGTTTGGGATGTTACAGCATGGGATCCACCACGCCTATACTTCGTCCGCGAAGTCATGTTGCACTAAACAAACTTGGGTACTTATTCTTCTTGTCTTCTTCCGATTCCCAAGTATGGTTAGCTCCCTTATGATGCTTCCACTTCACCAGCACCATTTTGATTTCCTTGTTGCGGAGTTTCTTGATTTTTGTTTCTAGAATGCATTCCGGATCATCCACGAATCTTAGTCGTTCGTCTATCTTTATGTCTGAATGGTCAGTCCATGGTTCCCTTTCGGACACCAGACTCTTTCTTAAGTAGCCCACATGAAATACCGGGTGAACACCTGATAATTCTTCCGGCAAGTCCAATTGATAGGACTGGTTCCCAACTCTTTCTAGTATCTTGAAGGGTCCTATGAATCGAGGAGATAGCTTTCCTCGCTTTACAAATCTTGTGACACCTTTCATCGGAGAAACCTTTAAGTATACCCAATCGCCCTTTTGAAACTCTATTGCTTTGTGACGGCGATCGTGATTGTTCTTTTGTCGATCTTGCGCTGTTTTCATGTACTGTCGAATGAGTTGGATCTTTTCGTTGGTCTCTTGCAATAAGGCTAGACCAGCTATTGGATTTTCTCCTGTTTCCCTCCAACAGGTTGGAGTCCTACATTTTCTTCCGTACAGGAATTCAAACGGTGCCATTTTGATTGTCGAATGGTAACTATTGTTGTAGGAGAATTCAACCAATGGGAGGTGATCGTCCCAGTTAGCACCCAAATCCATGACACAAGCTCTGAGCATGTCTTCCAGAGTTAAGATTGTTCTTTCGCTTTGCCCGTCAGATTGGGGTCTATACGCAGTACTCATTGCGATACGAGTACCAAGACCGTTTTGTAGAGCAGACCAGAAGTTGGAAGTAAATCTTATATCTCGGGCAGAGACAATAGACTTAGGCACACCATGCCTAATGACGATTTCGTTAACGTAGATCTGGGCAAGACGGTCCATTGACTAAGTCTCCCGAATGGGAATGAAGTGAGCAGACTTTGTTAATCGATCAACAATGACCCAAATGACATCATGTTGACGACGTGTTTTGGGCAGCTTAGTTATGAAATCCACAGTAATATGGTCCCACTTCCATTCTGGGATAGGAAGAGGTTGCATACTACCATAGGGTTGTTGGTGTTCTGCTTTGACTAATCTGCATGTTCTGCATCCTTCCACAAATTGGCCAACGTCTCTTTTCAATCCTGGCCACCAGAAATCCGCTTTCAGGTCGTTGTACATCTTTATGCTACCAGGATGAATTGAAAATTTGGATTGATGAGCTTCTTCAAGTATTACTTCTCGCATGTTCCCAAACTTAGGAACCCAAACTCTGCCGTACATGCCTTTGAGTCCGGTTCCATCATCTTCCATTAAAGGTATTTGAATTCTGACATCTTCATTCTTTACATTCTCCTCCTTTAGGGCCTGCAACTGAGCAGCCCTTACATCGTCCATGATGGTTGATGTCAGAATTGTAGAAGTCAAGACATAACAGTATGCCTTGCAATAGGCTTTTCTGCTTAGGCCATCAGCCACTACGTTGGCTTTCCCTGGACGATAGAGAATCTCACAGTCGTAATCTTTGATCAGCTCCATTGACCTACTTTGTATCATATTCAAGTCCTTCTGACTGAATATGTACTTCAAACTTTTATGATCGGTGTAGAGCTGACACTTGGTCCCATACAAGTAATGCCTCCAAAGTTTGAGAGCGAATGTCACCGCAGTTAGCTCTAGATCATGAGTAGAATAATCCTTATCATTGGTTTGAGCTGTCTAGAAGCATATGCTATGACATTTCCTCTTTGCATTAATACAGCTCCCAAACCCATGCCTGATGCATCTGTGTAGACTACAAAGTCCTCGTTCCCTTCTGGCAGGGTTAATACTGGTGCTTCACTTAGTAACTTCTTCAGATTATCAAAAGCAGCTTGTTGTTCTTCTTTCCAAAAGAAGGTTGCGTTCTTGCGAGTTAACTTGGTAAGAGGAACGGCTATCTTCGAGATGTCTTTGATGAATCTGCGGTAATAACCAGCCAATCCCAGAAAGCTACGAATTTCTGAGGCGTTGCGGGATGATTCCCAGTTCTGGATATCTTCGATCTTTGCAGGATCAACAGCAATCCCAGCACCAGATATCACATGCCCCAAGAATTGGATCTGAATTGAATATTGAGTAAGTACAACTTAACAACGAGTTTATGATTGAGTATAAGGATCATGAAATTTGTTTCAAACATTGAGACGTACCAGCCTCAACCAGAATTCACATTTCGAGAATTTGGCATAAAGTCGCTCTTTGCGTAGCAACTCTAACAATTCTCGCAGATGTGCAACATGATCCTCTTTGGTCTTTGAATAGATGAGAATGTCATCGATGAACACGATAACCGATTTGTCCAGCTTTGGCCGGCAGACTCTGTTCATGAGATCCATGAAAGCAGCCGGCGCATTTGTGAGACCTAATGGCATTACCAGAAACTCGTAGTGTCCTTAACGAGTTCTGAAAGACGTCTTTGGAATGTCATCTGGGTGTACTTTGAGTTGACGATAACCCGAACGAAGATCAATCTTCGAGAAGTAGCTTGCGCCTTGTAACTGGTCGAAGAGATCATCAATCCGGGGCAACAGGTATTTGTTTATGATTGTCACTTTATTGAGTTCTCTGTAGTCGATGCACATACGCAATGTGCCATCTTTCTTCTTGACAAACCGAACAGGAGCGCCCTAAGGAGATGAACTTGGGCGGATAAAACCTTTGTCAAGTAGCTCCTGTAACTGCTTCATCATTTCCTGGATTTCAGCAGGGGCTAAACGATAGGGAGCCTTTGCTATTGGAGCAGCTCCAGGAATGAGGTCAATGTGGAATTCCACTTGACGATCAGGTGGCAATCCCGAGATATCTTCTGGAAAGACATCTGGACATTCAGAAACGACTGGAACGGTGGAAGGAGATTGAACTTCAGCCTTTGCATCGACAGCGTAGTCTAAATATGCAGGACAACCCTTGGCAACGTGCTTTCGGGCTTTTGCAATTGAAATAAGGCACGAGTCTCCTTTGTCTCTATCACCATAAATGCAAATGTCTCGGCCCTCGGGAGTGGTAATCTTAATCATCCTTTTTTATCATACAATCTGGGCCTCGTTATGAACACCAGTCCATACCTACTATAACATCGAATTCTCCAAACTCCATAGGAATTAAGTCTATGTTGAACACTACATCTTCTACAAGTAATGTGCAGTTCCTATATACCTTGTCTACCTTAACTAACATGTTGCTAGCAGTCTCAATATCAAGTACAAATTGCAGTTTAGAAGTAGGCATGTTAAATTGACGAGCAAATGTAGTGGAGACAAATGAACGATTGGCTCCGGAATCAAACAAGATACGTGCAGGAATGGAATTAACAAAGAACGTACCAGTGACCACCTCCAGGTCATATTTTGCTTCTTCAGCAGTGATTTGGAATGCCCTTGTTGGATCCCTGTGAGATTGATCCCTGCGAGCGGTGGAAGCTGCAGAAGATCTTGTCGTTGATTGTTGAGCATTCTGATCTCGTGGGGGTTTCGGGCAATCCCTTGCAAAATGACCAAGTCTGTGGCAGTTGTAGCATGCATCGTCTTTTCGAGGACAATGCTCCCAGTGATGGCCTTTCTGCCCACAGCAGAAGCAATACATGTCTTGAGTCTTGCACTCCCCAGAGTGCGCTTTTCTGCATCGCCTGCAATCTCTCATTTCCGAACTGGCCGAAAAGGCCCTTCCTTTATTTGGTGATGATGATGGTTGATTAGATTGGGGAGAGAATCAGGATGATCCAGATTCCCGTTGCCTTTTTGGCGGCGACGGTTGAGTCGGTGTTGCAGCGGCTAACCCTATGACGTATCCAGATAATAGAACGATCTGCTCCACATTTCGAGCAGCCTCCAGCAAACCGGCAAACGTTGTATACCGAACCCCACTCATGGTTCGGCGAATCTCATAGTCTAGACCGGCCTCAAACCGGGCTATCTTTCTCTCTTCTGTGTCGACTTGATGGGGGTGCGAACGGGCTTAGACGGGTGAACTCAACGGCATATTGTGTAACCGTTTTCGTTCCTTGAGTCAAATTCAAAAACTTTGCCTCTAGACGGTGCTTCTCATCGGTAGAACAGTATTGCTGAGAGAATACTTCCTTGAACTCGCTCCAGGTCATGTGTGACACTACCTCCAGCGTCAACACATGTGTCATTGCATCCCACCACATTACTGCGTCCCTTGCAAACATTGCGGTTGCAAAGCGGACCATGTCCTTATCAGCACAGTCGCTGATTCTGAAAGTTCGCTCTGTGGTGGTGATCCATTCCAACGCTGTGACGACATCTCCAGTTCCATCAAAAGTAACAGCTCCTTTACTTTTAAAGTCCTTAAATCTGCAACCCCTTGATCTGTTAGAAGACCCAATGTCTTGTCTTTCCTTTTCATCATCCTGTTGTTGCTACTTGTTCTTTCTTTTATCGGCCTTTCTCTTGGCTTTGGCCTCATCTCTGGCCCTTAATTGGTCGGCAAATGACTGAGCCTGCTCAGCCATTCATTTGGATTGTAGCTCATTGTTCTGTTCCATAAGAGCTTGCATCATCTGGAACATTTGTTGAGGAGTCATATCGTCTCCTGACATGTTCTGAAATATAACAACTTATATTTAGAACATTTATTTGTAAGCTCTAAGTGTTTACAGTTACCCTTTATTTGTCTCCGTGTACATGTCAATCCTATCTTAGTTTGGATCATTTCCTAGGAGTCCATTCTAATATCATAACCTAAGTTTGAGTCCAAGTCCTCGCGGACACTTGAAACCTCAAACTAATGCTCTGATACCAAACTCTGTGACACCCTCTTGTTTTGATAGTATAAATGTAATCACCAGGATCGACAAACAACCCAATGAATAAAATGATAATTAAAATTGAATACTTAAATCAGAATTAAGCAAATCCACACTAAAGCAATGAAAGTACATGTCTAGAGTGATTAAGACTATCTATTACATCATCATAGTTGTTTTACAAGTCATAAATCCCAGCCCAAAGCTACAATATCTGTGTACCAATAGCTTATAAGTCTCTGGGATATTGAATTGATATGCTTAAGTAGAAGGTCCTGCTACACTTTTGCCTTTGCCTGAAAACATTGTTAGTCAACAGTAAGCTAATTGCTTAGTGAGATAACAGATTATGCAAACAACAAATATTTCTTTACAAGCATTGCGTAACCATGGGCAGTGTAAGCCCCAATGTATGTGTGAACAGGCAGTGTAAGCCTCGTAGTATGTGAAAACCATGCAGTTCAAGCATGGGGTTGACAGTTCAAATGCTGATCGGGGATGTGTCGAACCTGACCAGGATAACGAGTGGGATGATCACTGCCCGACAGTGGGATGATCAGCAATGATCATGCAGTGCAAGCATGATGTAAATAGATGCACTTTCAAATGAACGCTGGCTACATGTGTGTTACATGTCAAGTACGAGTGTGCATCATAACAACAAGTTAATCATGAGTGCCAAATGTTGTAATGAACAATGTGAACATGCCATTGAATTCTAAACGTGTGAATGCAAAGACAATAAATGTTAGAATGATAATCTATTACTCACAGTGATTGGTATTATGTATCGTGTCTCTTAATCAATGTGCGTTAGACAACAGCAGAATGATCTGTAAAGTAAGTGTAATAGTGATTTAGTGTCAGTAATTGCTTAAAACTTATATTCTGTAATTTAAATGAAATTCTAATTGAATTTGGACCACATCCGAATTCGGATCGTCCGAATTGGGTGTTGGTCCG
Source organism: Centrapalus pauciflorus (assembly GCA_020465985.1). Lineage (NCBI taxonomy): Eukaryota > Viridiplantae > Streptophyta > Magnoliopsida > Asterales > Asteraceae > Centrapalus > Centrapalus pauciflorus. The sequence goes on along the minus strand of JAANYP010001233.1, from coordinate 133,082 downwards.
AAATGGGGTAGGTCCGAAATAGGCTAGTGTCCAAATTAGGATTGATCCGAAATGGGACGGGTCCGGAGTGGGTATGGACCGAAATCATAGTTGTACCGAATTGGGGTGGATCCGAAATCACTGTAGGTCCGAACTGGGTACGGATCCGAATTCGGATGGATCCGGACAGAGTTCATCAGTCCGAGTTCATACTTAATAATTTCCAGATTTCCAGAAATTATGTTTTGACCATTTTTGCATGTTTTTGTATCTAAAATTGTAGATATGAACTTAAATACACTATTTCAACTTATAACATAACACTTATGTACCAACATAACTCATTTGTGTCCATTTTCCTTCATGCATCGATGAACACACACTAAAACACACACGAAATCTCTGAAATCATACTTAGAAGTGGAATTAGAATCTGAAATTTGGTATATAACATTATCATCACTCGATTTTAACTTGACAACACTAATATCCAACATGCATTAACATCTGAGATCAAAAGCTTATGATTCAGTTTCCATAAAAACCGAACCAAAACCTCACAAATTCGAAATTTAGAGAGATTTTTACCTTGATTTGTAACTTGTAGTAGTTATAGTTCCTTAAATGTCACTTGAATCCAGATTTTTTTTTTTTGCACCCTAATTTGATGATTTCTTGCTTTCCTTGGATTGAAGCCGAGAGAGAGATAGAGAGTGTACGGTTTAGAGAGAGAGAGAGTAGAGAGAGGGTACGGTTTAGAGAGAGAGAGAGAGAGAGAGAGAGAGAGAGAGAGAGAGAGAGAGAGTAGAGTGAGAGTGTGAAGGTTGAAATGAAGGGTTTTCCATCCTTTTATTTGTATTTTAACCTATTTGCACATTATACCCCTCAACTTCGTATTTTCTTATTTTTACTGATAATATGATCAAAGTTAACTTAAATTGACATAATATTTCATTAATACAACCATTAAGTCCTTTTAATTGTAAATTACAATTAATTAAAAATTTGGGATGTTACAATTATAGTTGTATTCGAGAAAATAAGTTTGAAAATATTTTGAAGTCCCATACACTGATTTTCAGAAACTTTGATTCCAGAGACTGTTTTACTAATTAAAAATAAGAACCCCACTCGAAAATCGATTTCAAATAAGATTTGTTTACTGAACTTTGATCAGAAACAACAACATCTAGGTTAAAAATCCAATTTTTCAGTGAGACATGAACTCGAAACAATTTGAACCAAAAATTCAAATTTCTGTCAGTATGATTGAAATTGAACCTTGAAACTTGAGATTCAAGTTCAAATCTATAATGCACAACCAAACATACTATTAATTTCATATTAACACTTCCAAAATGTAAAAACCCATGAACACACACTGATATACGAACAAAAGATGTAAGAAACTAAAACATGAATTAGATTTAAAACTCACATTTAGTTGCTGAACAATTGAAATATTCGAAATCTTGTGAGTTTTTGAGGTTTCTTTGTGAGGAAGGAAGGTTCGTAATAGAGAAGGTGAACAGTGGCTGAGTTCGAAAAAGTCAAATTGAAATTTGAAATTCAACTTTATAGTTGAAATTTTCAAAATTCAAACAAAAGAAACCCGGCCTACTTTCTCCTATTACTTCTATTTATTTCAAGCCCATTTCTCACAAACCCAAAATTTCCTTAAAAAAAAATTTAAAAACCTAAAAAAATTAAAACAAAAGTAATAGAAAAGAAATTTGATAACACTAAACAAAATTTAACTATATTCAAAAATTTTTTTAACTAATACTAAAAAAATGAAAATTAAAAATCACAATACCCAAAAAAAAAAAAAATATATCTAAGACATATAGTGCTCCCCCTTGATGTATGCAATTCAGCTCCCCCTCAGATGTATATATATAATTTTGTATGACTGCTCCCCCTACAAAAAATCAAAAAAATGTATCAGATTTTCTCAAAATTAGATAAAATCATTTTCTACTCCCCCTGCACTTGACAATCCAGATCTGTTAAATTCTGAAAATTTTAAATTTTTAAAATTCATGAATTTAACATCAAATGAAGATCAAATAAAATTGTAAATTTAAAATTATAATTTGTAACTACTGAACTTTTAAATCTAATGATTCAACATACCCAACTTGTATACCAAAAAATTAAACCGTTTTTCATCTAATGCTTTGGTAAACAAGTTAGCTAATTGATATTCAGTAGGAACAAAATATAATTCTATATAACCATTTTCAACATGATCCTTAATAAAGTGATACCGGATGTCGATGTGTTTGGTTTTTGAGTGTTGCACTGGATTAGATGCTATAGCAATTGCGCTTTGAGAATCACAATATATCGGAATCTTCTGTGGTGTAAACCCGTAGTCTCGCAGTTGACTCTTCATCCACAACACCTGAGAACAGCATGATGATACAGTAACATATTCTGCTTCGGCTGTTGACAATGAAACACAGTGTTGTTTCTTGGATGACCAGTAGACTGGTTTGTCACCTAAGAATTGAACTTCACCTGATTTACTTTTTCTATCCATCTATCACCTGCGTGATCAGCATCAGATAAAGCAATTAGATTGAATGAAGATTCTCGGGGATACACAAACCAAGATTTGGTGTTCCCTTCAGATATCTTAATATCCTTTTAGCAGGAGCTAAATGTGATTCTTTTGGAATTGCCTGATATCTAGCACAAACACATGTAGCAAACATAATATCTGGTCTACTTGCAGTTAAGTACATTAATGATCCAGTTATTCCTCGATAATGAGTTACATCTACAGGTTTCCCTGAAATGTCCTCATCGAGTTTGAATTTTGAATCCGGAGCCATGGGAGTTTTCATAGGAGTACTGTTGACCATGTTAAATTTCTTTAACATGTCTTGAATATATTTGGATTGATTGATAAAAATACCATCAGTCAGTTGTTTAACTTGTAAACCTAAGAAAAAATTTATTTCTCCCATCATGCTCATTTCAAATTTTTGGGACATTAAAAAAGCGAATTTCTTGCAAAATTCAGGATTTGGAGACCCAAATATTATATCGTCTACATATATTTGAATTACTATAATATCTGGCCCCTGACGTTTTATAAACAGGTAGTATCCACTGCACCTTTGTTAAATCCACATTTCAACAAGTATGTTGAAAGTGCATCATACCAAGCAAGCGGTGCTTGTTTAAGGCCATACAGTGATTAATCTAAAATATATACATGATCAGGCTTCGAAGGATCAGTAAACCCTTCAGGCTGATATGTATATACTTCATCAATTAGTTCCCCGTTTAAAAAGGCAGTTTTTACATCCATTTGGTAAACTGTAAAATTTTTATGAGCAGAAAATGCTAGAAACATCCTAATTGCATCTATTCTTGCAACTGGAGCGAAAGTCTCATCATAATCGATCCCTTCTTGTTGACTGTATCCTTTGGCAATGAGTCGTGCTTTGTTACGAATGATTACACCATGTTCATCCTTCTTATTCTTGAAAATCCACTTCGTGCCAATGATTGATTTATCTTTAGGTCGCTCTACCAATCTCCAGACCTTCAACCTTTCGAATTGATTCAGTTCTTCTTGCATTGCCACAATCCAATCAGCATCCAGAAGAGTTTCTTTCACATTCTATGGATCAATTTTGCTGAGAATGTTGGAAAATAAGCACTCATGTATTGTTGCTCTTCTGGTTTGGACTGATGTAGAAGGATCACCAATTATATTTTATGTGGGTGATTTATTGTCCACTTAAAGGTATGTGGATACGGTTGAAATTGGTCTTGATTGGGATTTAAGTCTTAGTAGGGAAGTCAGGGTATAGCTTCGGATGTAGATGGTATATTATCTAAGATAGGGGTTTCTGAGTGTTTAGATGGTAAGGGGGTTATAAAAGATTCTGGAGGTTGAATGGGTTCTAAACTATTAGTGGGTAAGTGCACATCTGTCGTTGAAGCTTCTTCAGTTTCTTCTTAAATTGGTTGATGAGAATGATCCGAGACTACGACGGGATCTTCAGTAATCCTGTCAGGCACCAAATTTAAAACATTAGTTCTGGGCTTTTCAAAGTAGTCTTCATAGAAATTCTCGAATAGTTTACTTAAATCTGAATTATCTGCACTCTGTTCAGTTGACTTCATAGAAGTCGGCTTGTTATGTTCGGGTCCTGAACTGGTACGTTCAGAAGCCATTACTACGCCTTCATCAAATTTTACATTCACGCTTTCATTGACTGTCTTGGTCCGCTTGTTGTAGACCCGGAAAGCTACCGACTCCTTCGAATACCCAATGAAGATACCTTCATCAGCTTTTTGATTAAATTTTCCTAGATTGTCTTTGTCATTTAATATGAAGCACCTGCATCCAAAGACATGAAAAAATTTAACATTAGGTACCCGTTTGTTTATTAATTCATACGGAGTCTTTCCGAATCGTTTATTTATTATTGATAGGTTTTGCGTGAAAAAAGCTGTTGCAACGGCTTCAGCCCATAGGAATAATGGAAGATTGGAATATGCCAGCATAGTTCTTGCAGATTCCACCAGTGTCCGATTTCTTCATTCAACGACACCATTTTGTTGTGGAGTACGAGCGGCTGAGAATTAATGTGTTATTCCCACAAAATTCAGAAATGATTTGAGAGATTTGTTCTTGAATTATGTCCCGTTATCTGATCTGATGGTCTGAACTGAAAGCTGCAACTTTACTTGAATTCTTCGGATGAAGTCTATTATAATTTTGGTAGCATCAATTTTGTAACGCAGGAAGAAAACCCATGTGTATCTGGAGTAGTCATCGACTATTAACAACACATATCTTTTCTTGTTTATACTTTGTACCCTCATTGGTCCACACAGATCCATATCTAACAATTCCAGTGCTCTCGTTGATGAGTGTTTTGTTTTGGACTTGTGTGAAGCTCTAGTCATCTTTCCTTTTTCACAAGCGGCGCACAATTGCTCCTTTTGAAATTTGAGAGTTGGTAGCCCTTTAAGTAACCCACCTTTTTCTAGGTTGGTTAATTCTTTTAAAATTCAGATGTGAAAGACGACGATGCCATAGCAAAGATGTTTTAGATGTTGCTTTTGAAATTAAGCAGACATCCTTTTTCAGATTGATTGACGCTAGGTCGATTGAGTACACATTGGTTTTCCGGATCCCTGCAAGGATTTCTTTTCCTTCTCCAGATCTTATGCTTCAACGATTAGCTTTGAAGTTGACCTCTAATCCTTTATTGCAGATTTGTCAAATCCAGAACAAGTTGTGACCAAGACCGTCAATGTAGAAGACTCTCTGAATAGTAATCTTATCGTACGCAAGACTCCCATAACCTTTGATCGGACAGAATTGATCATTTCCGAATCTGACCGTCCCACAGAATTTTTCTAAAAAGTTAGTGAGTGTTTCTCTTTGTCCTGTCATGTGCTTTGAGCATCCGGAGTCAAGGTACCATACATGATTTACCTATAAGACGAAATAAAACACGAGGTACCCACTTATAGTTGGGTACTTTTGATTTTAGTAAATCATGCAGTTGAATATTGTAGGTCCCAAAAGGTTTCCCTAGTGTATTGTTATAAGCTGTAGAGGGGGGGGGGGGTGAATACAGCAATTTAAAACTCAACACTCTTTTCTCAATGTTTGTGTATACTATTAACAAGTGTTAGTTACAAACATGCTACACTGCAGAAAGGTTCAAGCTGAGATGACAGATACAATAGATGTTCAACTAATCTAAGACACACTCAGACTAGATACAATGAATACACTCACTTAGATGAACTCACTGATTTTACAAGACACGGATGGACAATTTGAATAAGAACAGCCTAGACACACGTTACTGTTTTATTCAAGCAGACTTGCATGCATGGAAAAACACACTTCAATGCACGATCTGATTTCTCACTCTTGGTTATCTCACAATACTTATAAGCATCCATTTATACTCTCACTGAGAATCTCAGTGAAGCATCTTCATTGGACGATGAGATAGTGGGATGTCTTTCCAAAAAGAAAAAACAACTTTTCTGCACATTTTGATAAAGCAGACTTGTCTTCTTGTGGCAGAATCTTTGTCTTTTCGTTTTTGTCTCTGTTGCATAAGGCTTTAACCAAAAGAGGAATGTCAACTTTGCATCTTTCTTCTTTTGTTAAGGCCATTTTGACATAAGAAATGGTCTGTCACCCATTTCAAATATCCTCTTTGTCTTCATGTAACAGAACAGCGTAGGCGGCTTTGGTTGTTTCTATTTTCCACTTTGTCTTCGACTTGTAAACTGATCTTGTAGCCAAAAACAACACATGAGGACTTGGAAATACATTTCATGAAGTGTTTGGCCTGTTCACAAAGAATAGGTTCTGTTCACAAAGAACAGAACACTTACAATCTGTCCAAGCTGCTCAGTAGAGCAGAGCAGCGTAGACAGTTTATGTCCAGCCTGTTCAGCAGACAGAACAGGTTGGACAATCTGCCTTTGTTGCAACGAATGCAACATGGTAAACAACTTTGACTCATATTGCAAATCACATTTCAGGTTTCAATAAGGCATAACAGGCCTTAAATTATACCTTCAAGTGCATCAAACATGTTTGATTAAAAATCTCCCCCTAAGATGTAGAGCAGGTTTGACTGAGGCCTTTTTGTGCCTAAGAATCTCCCCTATTTGCAATAATCAGTCTAAGAGGATTTTATCAATAATCACCATATATTTTTACAATACATTTTGCTGAAATGAAATTACAAAATTTAAGTAAAGTAAAAGATCAGTTTATATATATATATCGATTTTTGATTACATAAACAACACATGTTTTTACAAAAGTACAACTGATGTACTTTTGCATATTACAACTGATGTAAAATTAAAAGTTACAACTGATGTAAAAAAGTACAACTAATGTACATAGAAATTCAACAATTTGGACTGTTGATGATGGGAGCAAGTAACGGCAAGCCTGTCCAACTGATGGACAACTTCCATTCTTCACCTACTCGGATAGTAGATGGACTTCAAGACAGTGGTGGCACTCCTTCTTCAAACATCTCTTCAAGCTGCTCCCTGGTTTCGTCCAATTCCTCTATTTCAACTCTGAGGAACATGAAACTGGGATGTTGAAGCTCCCCTATTTCATAGAAGCCTCTCAGCTGGTCCCAGATGTCTGCTCTCCACTTTATGGATTTCCTGAAGGAGTTTGCAAGTCTGAATGCAACAAGCTGTTTGAGACCCACCTTGTGCAGGTCTGATGCTCTTTGGAAGCACTTATTCTTTGTCAGGGGATCTACAAAAAATAACCCCATCTCAGGTTCTTCAATCAGCTTGCTTTCCTCAAATTCCACTCCTTTAGGAAGGCTGTGGTCTACTCCTTTGATATCTACTGCAACATCACCTTGTTCAATGACGATCAGGAGTTTTCTCCAGCTCTGTATCCTTTCTGTTGCTCTTGGCTTTTATTTTGGGGGTAGCCACTGAGATACCCTTACTTTGTTCTTCTGAGATCAGGCCAATATCTCTCATTCTTTCCATCAACTTTTTGACATATGCTATGATAGTCTTAGCTGTTTCAGACTTAGACTAGCTCAGGGCAACTGCCAACTCCACCCATTCTCTGTATCCCATCTGAGCAACGTCAGTGTAATCATATGCTTCCAGTTTTGGGCCTGTAGCACCCATTCTGGTTATCTGTAGCTTCCACTGTTTGGCTTTTCTTGAGACGGGAACAACTTTGACAATTGATTACTTGGCAAGTCTTCTGTCAGCAACATCAAAGAACTTTTTCCTTGCCAAGTTATCAAAGTGAATCTGTGCTCCTGCAGAGGATGCTTGCTTGGACTTGGTCACAGAGACCGGAGCACCCTGTTCCTTATCACCTACCTTTTCAACCGCTGACTCCTTAGCAGCTACAAGCAATTTTCTTTGCACATCCAAAGAAGGCATTTTAATTTTGCTTGCCTCTTTGAATGCAAAGGATCTGGCAGCTTTGGCTGAGGCTTCTTCCTTTCTTAGTCTTTCCAGGGCTTGGAGCTGTTCATCTCTATACTCATAGTATTTCTCCATAGGAAGACCCATTTCCTTAGCCCTTGCCTAGTCAAACTTTAGCTGCACTGCTCTTTGATGGTCACGGTCTACAGCTGCTTTCTTCTTTCCTTTTGCTGTTATAGTTTGAACAGCTTCAGGAACCTCTTCCTCTTCTTCTTCTTCTTCTTGTTGCAGAATCAGATGCCTCCTTCTGCTTGGCCTGTCCCCAGGAATGAATTCCTCCCCTTTAGTTTGTGCAGGGTTTGGAGATCTAGCCTGAGTAGGCTGAGCAGCTTCAGTGTGATGGAATACATCTTCAGTTGGACCTGTTTGTGATGCACCTGCTGCTTGACCAACAGATGCTGATTTCTCCTTAGAAAGGGAAGAAGTTTTCTCCCCCTTAGACTTAGTCTTTGAGGCAGACAACTTCTCCTCCTTTGAAGGAGATGGCTCGAAACCTTCAACAATTTGTATGCCTGGAGAAACAAATTCAGCCGGCTTAGCAGCAGTTTTGGCAGCAGGCTTGGGGCCAACCAGGCTATGCACTAAGAAAGCTAGATTGTCGTTAACCTCTGCAAGCTGGGTAAGGCAGGTCTGAAGAGAGGAGGATTGAGAGTCAGCAATTGAGGACAACTTAGTGAGATATTCTCTGTCAGAAGCTGTGAACAGAAAACTTTGAAGCTGTGCAAGATGTAACTCAAGATAGTCTTGCACATCATCAAGGTTTGCTGACACAGAACTGGACAGAGAGACAATGAGAGAGTTTAAGTTGGCCTATGTAGTAGGAAGGGTAGTAGTGCAAGTGGTGAGGAGAGTGGACAGCTGTTGGGATATGGCTGTCATGGAGGACATAGAGTCCTGTTGATTTGAAAGGATAGAGGAGAAAGTAGTGGAGATGTTTTGTAGCTGTGCAATGAGTGCAAGCAGCTCTGAGGACGGATTAGCTTGGGGAGTGGTTGGGAAGGAATTCTTGAACCGGTCAAAGAATCCCTTGAGCTGTGCAGACACGAAGTCTAAGATTATTGAGGGTAGGGAAGTCATGGAATGTTCCAAAGAGCCAACTTTGTTGGTCAGTAAAGAAAGCTGATCCTTCAAAGGAAGATCTTTGGGGGATGGAGGAGTGTGGGTGGACTGTTTGGATTGTGCAGATGGTGAGGAATGAGAATGAGATGAGGATGAGGCAGGTGTTTAAGGATGGGATGGAGAGGGAAGGGTTACTTTTAACAGAAGTTCCATAACCTGGGTAAAAGTAATATGGCCAAGCTTGGAAGGGTCAATGGGTCCCTCAGCAGTGGCTGTAGCTGCTTCATCAGGAGAAGGGGTAGAAGATTGTGGCCTTTCAGATGTTGCTTGTGTTGCAGCACCGTCATTAAAGCCTGGGGTGGTTCCCTCAGCAGCACCTTGGTTTAGAGGTGCCTCATCATGGGGAGATGGGATGTGCATTTCAACATCAGCAGTGATGAAACCTGCTGATGGAATTTGCATTTGTGGTGCAGCCTCACCAGAGGGATGGTCTGTTCCCTGTGGTTCATCAGCTTGGGAGGTTGGTCCTTCAGCAGCTGTTGGGTGTACAACAGCTGTATAATGAGGAGCAGAAGTTGGAGGCTGATATACTGGATGGTCTAGACCAGCAGGTTTGACACCTTGTGTAAACTCAGGTTGTGAAGGAGAAGTATGGAGGGGAGACTGTGTGGACTCAGTGTGGAGTGGAGTGAACTCCTGTCTTTCAATATTCTCATCCTGTTGGGAGGCTGGAATAGTTGATGTGGTAGTCTCCATATGTACAACTGGCTCCAGTTAGGAGGGACATGAGGGCCTAGGCTGACTCCGGGTAGACTCTTGTTGTAGTGAAGTCTACTCTAAGCGTGCTGAACCTTCTCCCAAAATAGGAGAAGCAGCAGCGTTTGCTTCTTTGTCAACTGACTCCTGTTGAGAGTGTCAGAGGGGCTAGTTTGGTCTGTTGGTTTCTTTTTGGCTAAGGATTTGCGTCTGTTGTAGGATTCGAGGGATGAGGTGGAGGATTGATGTTGGGGAGAGGTGATGAGGGGTTCTATTTGGACTGGTGGTGAGATTGGGTCAGAAACAGGAGGGTTGGCATGTTCCATAGTCTCAGGTGCCACAGAGGCACTAGCCACAAAGGCTTCAGGTTCAACATATGAACCAGGGTGAGAAGCCTGCTCCCCCTCAGCCACAGAGGCTGATGGGGCAGACTTGGACTTAGCTGTTTTTGCATTCTTGCTTACAGGCTCAGCTTGAGTCGATTCCAGGACCCTTTTAACAAATTTGGCCCTTGATTTGGATTTTCCCTTGGGAGCAGTCACCGGATCCACCCTCACAGTAGAGGGTCCTTCCACCATACCAAGCAACCTCCTCATTGGTGTAGATAGAGAAGGCTCATTTGGAAGTATAGGGGTGTAGAAAACTCTATTCCCAATCACTGGGAAAGCAGCAGTACGTAAAATAGGCTGAGAGGTATATAAATGCTCACCACAGACATGCTTGAAAATGAGGCTCAAAAACCATGGATATCGAACAGCAGCTGGACATGTTTCCTGCTGCACTATTGGGATCTCGTCACGGTAAGCTGGTCAAAAGAACCAACTTTGCTGTTGAAGCACATCACCACAGAGGCAAATAAGAAGCTGTAAGTAGGTGATAGATCCTTCCTGAACAGTGTGGCTCCAATCTCGGGCTCTACTACTCCACAAAAACGTAGCAGATTTCCCATCTGATCATTTTCAGGTTGTGGCTGATCATAAGTTTCAGCAACAGGGAGATGAAGAACTTCCCTGATAAGAGCAATAGTGATCTCAACGGTCTGAGTCCCATTGAGAATGGTTCCCCTTATGATTTTGGTTGCTGGGTCGTAGGCATAGTTGTACCAAAATTCATTTACCATCTCTTGGTATAGGACACCAGGAGTGGCAGTCATGGCGTAATGCAGAGGGTGAACCTTTAGAAACTCCACCATATTTTTATAAGCTTTCCCCACATAGTTTTTGGGAATGGTTAGGTTTGCTATGTAGTTTGTGGGTTTCAGTGTTAGCATTGTGGTAACAGAAGGATGTTTCTGAAAGTCCTTACCAACAAATACTCGGAGCAAAAGGTTAGTTTGGTGATCCATGGTGAGAATAGTGAGGATATGAGCACAGGACACTTAGTCGATTTTAGGGTTCTTTGGAAGTTATGGTAGCAGTAAGGAAGACGAAGATGAAACAGTAGAGGGGTATTTATACGGTTTGAATGTGAGTGGGTATGAGATAGAAAAGTTTTGGCGGTTGATTTGAAAAGTTCTTTAACAGAAAATGGAACCGTTGTCCATGTCAGAACGGTTGTCAGGCCACTTGAGCCCTTTTTAGTCACTAGCACACGCTAACACACATTATCCGTAGTAATTAAGTTAAATAAATATAGAAATTAAGTAACTTAATTGTGAAGAAAGGTAAGTAAAACTGATGGTCTAAGCTGTTGGTCAAACGTATGATGAGCAGAGTCATCATAAGCTGTTCATTCTTCAAGCTGTTCATTCAACCTGTGCAACTATGCAAGAATAGGTTGTGTTCAATAGTTGACCAGGTTACAAGACAATGTCTTGTATGACAGACTGAAAGAGTGAGCAGGTTGGAGGTTTGATCAACAGACCAGGTTTGAGGGGAAAACTGATATCGTCAAACCTGTTATACGCTCAAACTGTTTAGGTTTTCAGAAACTGGCTAAGTGTAGAACATGCATAGCCTGTTCTGCCTAAGCTGTTCTGAGAAACTTGAGCAGTGTGAGACATATAATAACTTAGAACATTTAGGACACTTTTATTTAACATGCCCAACTTGCTTACAAGATAATTACACCTGCTTTCATCAAGAGGCTTGGTGAAAATATCTGCAAGCTGTTCATCTGTGGAGATAAAACTTACCTCCACATTACCAGGCTATAGGGGCTTGTTTTAGACCATAGAGGGCTTTGTCCAACTTATAGACAAAACCTGGATGATGTTCACTTTCAAAACCTGGTGGCTGCTTAACATAGACTTCTTCTTGAAGCTTGCCATTCAAAAATGCACTCTTCACATCCATTTGAAATACATTCATGCTCTTATGAGCAGCGTAGACTAGAAACAAACGAATTGCCTCTAACCTGGCCACAGGAGCAAATGTTTCATCATAGTCAATTCCTTCTTTCTGTCTGTAGCCTTGACCAACCAGTCTTGCCTTATTTCTAATCACATGACCTTGCTCATCCATCTTGTTCCTGAAGACCCATTTGGTGCCTGTTTTTCCTTTAGTAGCAGGGACCAGCTTCCATACTTTTTTTCTCCGAAACTGATTGAGCTCTTCTTGCATGGCAGTGATCCGATTGACATCATTAAGTTCTTCATGCACTTTCTTAGGCTCCATCAGGGACACAAATCGAGAAAACATACAAAATTTTCCTAAGCTGTCCCATCTTGTTTGTACCCCTTTGTTGATGTCACCAATTATTTGATCATTTGGGTGACACCTGATCCACTTAGGATCTTGCCTCAATGAAGATTCTCGTGAGTTATTTGTGTCTTCAACAGGTCCGGTTGAGCAGCTCTCAAGATTTTTAGACACACTGATATCTTGAGCCTGTTCACTTGTTGAGCATGACTCTCCATTGTTGAACATATCAGCAGAAGATCCAGAAAAATCTGCATTGATTGGTTCAAGACATGATGTTGTAATTATGTCAGTACACATATTCACACAGGGTGTATAAACATAGTCATCATCATGCCCATCATGATTGCCAGGTTCCACTCTAGCTGAAGTGGAAGCTTTTGAGTCCTTATCTTCATGAATTGAATGCATAAGATCATCAAAGTTGAACTCTGCTGAAACTGATTAAGGAACAGCTTTGGTAGAAGCACTCCTGGACTCTTCAAAGGTGACATTGATAGATTCATCTATCACCTTTCTTTTGTTGTTGTATACTCTGTAGGCTTTGGAGATAGTAGAGTATCCAACAACCACACCTTCATCAGCTTTAGGTTCAAATTTTACCAGTTGGTCCCTCTGATTCAGAATGAAGCAGGGACATCCAAACACATGGAAATAGCTATTGTTTGGCCTTATCCTTTTGATTAACTCATAGGGATTCTTGTTGAACCTTTTTACCACCAAAGATCTATTTTGGGTGAAGTAGGCAGTGTTGACAGCTTCAGCCTAGAATGATGACAGTAAACCTGATGCACACAGCATGGTTCTAGCAGCTTCAATGGGAGTTCTGTTCCTCCTTTCAGCAACTCCATTTTGTTGAGGAATTCTTACTGCTGAAAAGTTTTGTGAGATCCCTCTTTCTTCACAGAAGTCCTCAAGAGTACTGTTTCTGAATTCAGTACCATGATCACTTCTAAGCTGCTTTACTTGAGCAGAGTTCAGCATTTCCATCTTTTTGACAAATCCAATGATTTCTCTAGCTGCCTCTCCTTTGCTCTACAGAAATATCACCCATGTAAACCTAGAGAACTCATCAACCATTACTAGAGTGTATCTTCTTCCTCCTAGACTTGGGACACTGACTGGTCCAAACAAATCCATGTAGATTAAGAAGAGAGGAGTATCAATCGAGAAAATGTTCTTAGATTTAAAAGATGATTTTCTCTGCTTGCCTTTCTCACAAGCTGTGCAGAGTTTATCCTTAACAAAGATTATAGAAGGCAAACCTGTTACCAACTCTTTCTTACAAAGTTTGTTGATATTCTTGAAGTTCAGGTGTGAAAGCCTTTTGTGCCATTACCAGTTCAAGTCCGCATTGCTTCTTTAGATAAAGCAGGTTTCAGTTGTAGGATCAGCAGATTTCGTTGTGCACACAACACAACTTTTCCTTTGGAATCCAATATGTAACCCAGGTGCTCATCAAAGTTAACCTTGTAGCCAGCATCACACAGTTGACTTATGCTTACAAGATTATGTCTTAGCCCAGACACATAGGCTACCCTTTTGAATACAGCTGCACCAGCTTGAAGAGCTCCATATCCTTCTGTGGATCCCAATACATTGTGACCAAATGTGACTTTTGGCCCTTTTTCATGCCTGAGATCACTCAGCAGGTCCTTACAAGCTGTCATATGTCCTAAGCAGCCACTGTCCGAGTACCATATCTGGGATGGTTGTTTTTCCTGCAGAGTGTGATGGGAAAATATTAGTTATTTTTAGGGGGACTCATTATAGGGATGAGTTCTCCTACTTCATCAACATTTTTAGATGGACCAGTGATATCCACACTAATATTCCCTATTTGGATTCTATCAGCTTGGATACTATCCTCATTGACTATGTTACTTCCAACACTGCTTCTTTTTGCAATGATGGAATTAGCAAAGTCAAAAGGCCTCATGCCCCCAGTTTCAGGACAGTCCTTGGCCATATGTGTCTTCTTCCCACACTTATAACATTTTATCTTTTTAGCCTTTTTGGAAGAAGAACTTCTAGAAACATATTCTGAATTATTTTTGTTGATCCTGTCAGCAGGTTTAGCAAACTTATTACTATATTTAGAAGAATCAACAGTTTGTGTGGAAGGCACAATGGCAACAGCTTTGCCTGTATCTTCTTTCCTCTTTTTAGGAGGACATATGTCAAATACAGGAAGTTTGATTGGCCTTTGACCTTCCACAGGTTTGGGAAACTTATTCGCAAATTTCTCAGGTTGAGCAATGGCTTTGCCTTTGCCCTTTCTGAGATGTGACTGATGTTGCCTATCAACATGATCACTGCTTTTGGTTTTGAAAGACTTACCTTCATTTATAACCAATTTTCCACTATGATTTAAAAACTTATTTGAAATCACAGCAGATTTACTTTCAACATGAGACTTACCCCTGTTGAAAGCATGTTGCTTACCTTTTGAAAACTTTTTCTCAAAATGGTCAGCATCAAAAGGATTGACAGGTCTCTTACCATCAGCTTTAGACCCAGATGCTGTTGTGTTAACATGTTTAGAGTCCACAGCTGCAGCTTGAGCTTGTTTTCCTTTCTTTTGCTTGTGTGAATCAGCAGAGTTCTGAGCAGGCTGATTTGATGGAGAACACATTCTATCATCAGCTTTTGGAGCTTTTTCACACAAGCTGTCAGTATTTCAAAGCCTGACAAACCCTTTTGTTGAGACTAGCTTACCATTTACTTTCTGGATGAAAGTGCTGGAAAGCTCACCAAGAGTGGATAAGTCATTTTTCAGATTATTTATCTCAACAATAGAAGCTGCTTTATCAAGAACCCCTCCAAGATAGGCTTGGATTTGTGCAGGGATCTGTTAATTGATGCAATGGCTGACTTTTTGTGCAGATTGGCACCAAGAGTCAACAATCTTTTCAAGCTTTGCATGTATTATGTCTGTTTCTCTCTTTTTTTCTAATAAAATGGAATTGATGTGTTTTAAGTCATCAAGTTCAGTTTCCAACTTATGGAAACTGTCCAGTTTACTAGTTTTATGTCAAGATCAGTTTTAAGCTTAGAGATTTCAGACAGTAAAACATTGTGCTTCTCAACAGCAGCTTTTAAATCAACAAGCATATATTCAAACATTTTTACTTTTTCATCAGAAGTGTAAGCCATAAAATTTTGTACCTTGTACATCATTGTGGGATTCCAGTTCTCTAAGCTGCTGAAGGCTTTAGCCTCAGCCAGGTCTTGTTTGAAGTTGCTAGTTGATGGGACATCAATGTTGGCCATCAGACAGTTGTTGTCTTCTTCATCTGAAGAAGAGTCAGATTCCTCCTAATCACATGTCTCAGCCATGAGTCCTTTATGCTTGTTGGAAGCCACTGAGTTTTCCATCTTTTTCAGCTTAGCCATGGCCATAAGGTACTTAACCCTGTAGCCATCGTCCCTGTTTGTCTTGAATGGTTTGGATGACTGACCAACAGCTTTAGACACATAGTCAGCAGCTATATGGCCAGTCTTGCCACATTTAAAGCACTCAGCCTAAGTTTTATCAAATGCCTTCTTTTTGATGCTATTTGAGTTTATCTGCAACATTCTACCACCAAACCTCTTCTTGTTGAACTTTTTGACAAGCATCGCAATAATTTGGTCATCATCTAGTTTAGCAAGATCTTCACAGTCTTCCTCTTCAGACATCTCTTCCCTTTCATCATCAGCCTGTTGATCAAGTTGTGTGAACACACCACATACCTGACCAACAGGTTGTCTCACGCTGGACACTAAGGCAGCACATCTCTTACACATTTCCAAGGCATTTCTTTTATGTTGCCTTGACTGCTCATCATTTAGTATGATCCATACAGATTTACAAAGATCCATACCTTTGATGGTGCCTGAATTTCTCAAGATAGTAGAAAAATAGTTCCATTCTTCATGCAGGATGTCCAAGAACTTGTTCACTAGAGTCAAGTTGTCCTTTGTGATCCCAACAGCTTTGAGATCATTGATAAGAGCAGTGAACCTGGTATAAGTTTCTGTGAGAGACTCCTTTGGTTTTGCAAAAAAGAGTTAATACTGTCTAACAAGGTTGTTAATCCTGTTATTCAGTGTGATTGTGGGACCATCATAGACTGTACACAAAGTATCCCACATCTCCTTTGCAGTTTTCATTTTCTCAACCGGTTTGAACACATCATCAGGAAGAGAAATGACCAGTTTATTCCTGGATTTTGCATCAAGAGCAACCAGCCTTTTGTCTTCATCAGACCATTGAGCTTTGGCCTTCTCAAAAGTTCTGATCACAGGGGCAGCTCCTTCAACAGTAGGAGTGATGGTAGTAATAGAAGTTGGCACATAGGGACCTTCCATTACAATCTCTGGCAGTTGTACATCCAGATTCTCTATGTAGAGCATCATTCTGCACTTCCAACCAGAGAAGTTTTGATGATTGAATTTGGGGGGTTTGGCCATAGAATTGTTGTCATAGTAAGAGAAGGAACTGGCAACACTGTTGTCCATGGGAAAATAGGGAGAATGAGAGATCTAGAGTTAACACACACTCTGTCTGCTCTGATACCAGTTGTAGGTCCCAAAAGGTTTCCCTAGTGTATTGTTATAAGCTGTAGAGGGGGGGGGGTTAATACAACAATTCTAAACTCAACACTCTTTTCTCAGTGTTTGTGTATACTATTAACAAGTGTTAATTACAAACAAGCTTGACTGCAGAAAGGTTCAAGCTGAGATGACAGATACACAGATGTTCAACTAATTTAAGACACACTCAGACTAGATACAATGAATACACTCACTTAGATGAACTCATTGATTTTACAAGACACAGATGGACAGCTTGAATAAGAACAGCTTAGACACACGTTACTGTTTTATTCAAGCAGACTTGCATGCATGGAAAAACACACTTCAATGCACGATCTGATTTCTCACTCTTAGTTATCTCACAATCCTTAGAAGCTTCCTTTTATACTCTCACTGAGAATCTCAGTGAAGCTTCTTCATTGGACGATGAGATTGTGGGATGTCTTTCTAAAAAGACAAAATAACTTTTTTGCACATTATGATAAAGCAGACTTGTCTTCTTGTGGAAGAATCTTTGTCTTTTCCTTTTTGTCTCTGTTGCATAAGGCTTTAACCAAAAGAGGAATATCACCTTCGCATCTTTCTTCTTTTGTTAAGGCCATTTTGATATAAGAAACACTAGTACAAAATATGTCTTCCGTCACGTTAAAAAACCGTGGCTATAGACCTTTGGCCACAGTTTAATTTTTCATTCAAATCGTGACCAAAGGTCGCATCACTTTTGGCACCTTATGGCTACATTTAATATTCGTGACTAAATCACATGTAAAACCGTGGCCATAGCATAAAACTGTGGCTATATGGTAACAATTTCTATATAGTTGTGGTCTACATTTTTTAGTAACCGTGACCATAAAATACCTTTAGTCACAATTTATTTTAACACCATGACAGTTGGATACATTCAGACACACATAAACAATTAATCAGTGGCGTTAACATTCTTACAGACACGTATAAACAAATAAACCGTGGCCACCTGGTATATTTAAAGACACATAAATATTTAATCGTGACCATTGGATAAATTTATACACACATAATCAGTTAAACCGTAACTATTTGAGACATTTAAACACACCACATGAATGAAACCGTGACAATTGGTAATATTTTAATGCACATAAACTATTAAGTGGTGTGACCATTGGTACATTTAGACATGCATAAACAATAAACCGTGACCATAGGGTACACTTAGACACACATAATTTATTAAAATGTGACGATTGGTTGCAATTGGACATACATAAAGTATTAAACCGTGACAATTGATACCTTTTGACACACAAAAATAATTACACCGTGACCATACCGTTATTTTAGTCACATAATAATTCGTTTATTCCTAATCGTGGCAATTGGTAACTTTTAGACACATGCAACAATACAATCTGTGACCATTAAATACTTTTTTTAACGGCAAACTATCCTACTCCTACTCCTACTCCTAAACTACTCATTTACCACAAGACTTACTTTCATCACCTAAATATCAACTTGTCTCCGACGGGAGTCGAACCCGTGACCTCTCACTTGTATCTCCACCCTCTTACCGCCAGGCCAAAGGCCCTTTGGTGACCATCAAATACTTGTTGTCACATTATAATTCTTTTAAAATCACTATTGTTCCTTTTAGACACGTGTAAAAAATTAAACCGTGACAATAAGTTACTTACAGCCACATGTGTTTTCTTTTATCATTATTGTTGTTTACTTTTAGACACACATAACATTTATAATAGTGACCGTAAAATATTTATAGTATCATGTTGTTTCGTAAACGGCGATCGTTGATTCCTTTTAGTCATACAAAATAAAATAAAGTGTTACCATAAAATACATATACTCACATTCTTTTCCTTTAATTATTACAATTAATTACTTTTAGCCACATATATTAAAATAAGACGTAACCGTAAACTACTTGTAGTCATGGTTTGTTTTCTTTTATGGTGATTAATATTTAGTTTTTGACACATATAAGACATTTAATTATGACCATAAAATATTTATACTGACACATTGTTTTTTAAACTGTGATAATTGATAATTGTAACCATACAAAACTTATCAAAGAAACAGAATTCAAAGAAATTAAAGCAGTCCGAGAGTATTTAATACAGGATTTATCAGTAAATTTATTATTATAGACAGATTTTTCAAATTGTGTATTTCTATCTGTAACAACATTTTCCTTCACTTTCCACTCTTGTTTTATACTCTTGTTTTTCTTTTCTTTCTGCTTCTTTCTCCATTCTTGCTTCCGAGAACCTTTCACAATATAATCTGACATACAAGAAACACGAGAATTAGTGATTTTAGAAACTTGTTTCTTCTGTAAAGATCTCTTACCTTTTGAAAATTGACCCTTGAGTGCAATAGAGTCCTTTGTGGAAGATGATTCCCTTTTTCACAATTAGGAGTCACAAAAGTAACTTTTTTTTCTCCTTTTTCGGTTGTAGACTTGGAGAATTTTCAGATGATTCCTTTGAATCTATAGATATTCTTTGCAGAATTCTAACAGGTTCTTTAAGGTCATCAGTTTGTTTGTTGTGTAAAGTTTTTACAAACTCATTTATTTTAACAAACATATCTTCCAATGAGTTAAAATCAGAGTCCATATACAGATCAAATTCATTTTCAGAGTTAACAGAATCAAGTGGAATTGAAGATGATTGATCTGATAATATTTTGTTCTCAGACTGTTTTTGTAACTTTTGTTCCAGAATTTTATGTTCAGTCTTAAGAGTTTGATTTTCTGTCTCAAAATTTTTGATTTTCAATTCGAGATCAGAATTTATCTTTTCAAGATTTGAAACTGGTAAATATAACTTTTGAGATATAGTAGAACATTCAGATAAATCCTTTTCAGAATATGTCTGAATATACTCCTCTTTAATGCAAGTATTGTTATTTGATTCATTTATTCTGTTATAATCAACAGATTTTGCATTTTATCAGATCTTAGTCTTTTTGAATCTTCACTTGATTCTATCTCATCTGATGCTTTCATAAAAGTCATTTTTAATCCTAGATTCATATATCTTATATCATATAAAGTTGGTGAATTTGAAATGGCCTTTGTCAGATATTTAGGATTATTCCAACCAATACCCGATTTAGAATTGTAAAATTCGGTATCTTTTGGTTGATTTAAATAGATTGTTTGATCTGTTTGACCTCTTTTAATAAGCTCATCTTCCAATGTCTTTATTTTCTCATAAAGTTTTGTTCTGTCTTCAAAAATGGCATGATATTTTACAGAATAATTTGAAGCCTCTAATTCTGCCAAATTCAGTTTTTCTTTTTAGTCAGATATATTGTTATTTAGTTATTGAATTTTTTTTTTGAAGTTCATTTGTTTTATCTTGCAAATCTGAAACTGCTTGTAATGCTAATGCTTTATCCTTGGAAAAGTCCAATACTAACGCATGTTCGTGATTTAGCTTATTTTCCAAGGAATGAGCATTTTTCTTTTCAGCTTTTAATGATTTCTCAAATTTCTTTAGCATAAAGGCCATTTGCGTTAATTTTTCTTCAAGCAAATAGGAATCATCATTTTTAGATTCAGAGGTAGAATTTACCTCCGGTGTTTCTGAACTATCTGATTTCTCTGAATCTGATTCATTAGTCTCTTTGTCTTTGCTGCAACTAGCATTCCCTGTTGCCATCATTGCAAATTCTTCAGTCACTTCCTCATCAGACTCTTCCTTGTCCTCATGCTCTTCATCTGTTAACCCAACCCATGCCTCACCTTCTGCTACCATTGCTGACTCACTCAGTTCTGATTCATTGAAAACTTCTGATATCAAGAAGATATGTGCATCTTCATCCAAGATGTCTTCATCTTCTGATAGCTGTAGCCAATGATCATCCTCAGCCATAAGAGCTTTGCCAGCTTCCTTTTCTTTAGCTAGAAGTTCCTTTCTTGTGTGGTAATCAGAGTTTTTGAATACTGGCATTCTGCACTCACGGGCAAAGTGTCCAAGCTTGCCACAATTGTAGCATTTTTGCTTTGTATCTTTCTTGGCTGATTTATCAGATTTGTCATATTTTTCGGCTTTCCTTCCACTGCTTTCACCAGACTTTTCGTACTTCTCTTTCTTGTCAAACTTCCTTGAGCCAGTCTGTTGGTACATCCTGTGTGACGATAGCAGTCTAAGTGGTCTTACATTGTGATTTAGCATGTGTTTGTTATATATGTTATTTATGGTTGATATTTATCGGTGTTTGTATGTTGAAACTTGATGTAACGTATTACCAAAAGTTCAAACATAAAGTTCAAAGATAAAATCAATCATAAGGTAATAACGTAAGTTTCATCACTTAAGTGTTTAAGTGTATTAGCTAGATTCGAATAGGTAAATGAAGAAATTCGAATCTGTGATAGATTCGAATGTATCCTTAGATTCGAATGGGCTAGATTCGAGAGTGTCATTGTGGACAGACTCGAATGGGCCTTGGGCCAGATTCGAGTTTGGCCCACATCAGACTCGAATCAGGGTCTATAATTAGGGATAGACTCGAATCATTAGATGACTTTTAGCAGAATTCGTGAGGAATTAAGCAAAAGGCGATCTCGAGTTTATCAGCTAGGTGAGTGCCGTTTCGGAGAGAATTAGTTCGTAGGATCGTTCGTGTGTCGTTCGTTCAGCGTCTAATAGTCTCCGTGTTCCGTTGGTTGAGAGTTGTCCGTCTAACCGTCAACGAGGATTCCGCACTCGTTCACGGATCCGCGTCTAGGGAGATCTTGCAGTCGTAGACCTTACAAGTGGTATCAAAGCCAGCGGAGTGTTCTTGGTGTTCTTCGTGTTCATCAGATACATTCTAGGTTTCTTGACGCTAGTTGGACGGTTTTGCTCTTAAAAACGTGTTTTCAAGCTTAGCAAATTCATATTCGGGAAACACTTTGTGGTTTTTCACGTTTATGATCGAAATCATTATTTTTCGTTCGAAAAATAGTGATTTAATCTGTAAAACGTCAAAAAATCAAAGTGTTAGCCGTTTTTCGAGTTTGCGGCGCTCGAATCTATAGGGGTACCGGAGTGGTCACTAATGGGACAATAAAATTGGACCAAGTTTATCACGTTGATAAACTGGTTCATAATCTCATTAGTGTATCTTAAATCTGTGATAAGAATAACTCGGTGTTATTTACTGACACTGAGGCGTTAGTGCTAAAGCCTGGATTCAAAATTCCTGAAGAATGGGTGTTGATGCGGGCGCCAAGGAAGAACGACTTGTACATGCTGGATATGAACAAGCCAGAGACTTCGATGGGGCCAATTTGTCTACTATCCAAAGCTTCGGAGACGGAATCCGTACTGTGGCACAGACGCATGGCTCACCTGCACCTGAGAAAGATGAATTACATAACGAAGCATGGACTGGTGCAGGGTGTGCCCATGAAAAGTTTTCAGTTCGAGGATAAGTGTCTACCTTGCGTGAAGGGCAAACAGCACAAGAAGACACACAAGTCCAAGAAGCAGAATTCCATAGCCTCAACATTCGATCTGTTGCACATGGACCTTTTCGGCCCAATCAACAAAAGGAGTATCGGAGGTAGTTGGTACTGCTTAGTTATCACTGACGATTACTCACGTTTTTCTTGGGTTTTCTTTTTAGGTACGAAGGACGAGACGGCTGCAAGGCTCATCGGGTTCTTGGACCAAGTGGAGAACTCATACGGAACTAGGGTTAAACATATTCGTAGTGATAATGGAACTGAATTCAAAAACACTGTAATTGGTGTATATTGCCTATCAAAGGGCATAGTGCATCAATTCAGTGCACCATATGAACCTCAACAGAATGGGGTGGCCGAACGTAAAAATAGAACTTTGATTGAGGCTGCAAGGACTATGCTTTCGGATTCAAAGCTTCCTACCATGTTTTGGGGGGAGGCAGTGAATACCGCGTGCCACATTTTAAACCGAGTCCTTACAGTCAAATCATTGAACAAAACATGCTATGAAATTTTGAATAAACGGCCACCTAACTTAACTGGATTCGAACCGTTTGGAGTACCATGCACACTTTTAAGAACAAAACATCAACCGAAGTTTGGTGAAAAGGCTGACGAAGGATACTTCCTAGGTTATGTGCCAAACTCACCAAACAAACGGGTGTTTAACAAAACAACTGGTACTGTGGAGATTGTGTATAACATTGAAGTCACAAGTTATACACATGAATCCCAAACTGGTCCGGAATGGATATTTGACTATGATAAGTTATTTGAGTCATTTAACATTCCTTTGGATGATAATGCAGGTACAATCGAGAAGGACATGGCGACGTTGCATCTGAACGACGATGGCCAAATCTTTCCGAGGACCACGTTCGAATCTACATCCGAGCCTACTGCGACTGTAGATGGATCTCCAGAAGTTGCTGATCAGGAAGCACCTACAACTGAGAATCAGTCTCAAGCATCGAGTTCCAATTCTGAGGAAAACGTCCGTGAGGAGGAAAATGTAGAAGCTGAGCCTGTTCCCCCATTAGGTGAAATAGGATCCAACTTAGGAGATAATCTAAGGGTTGATGAAATAGAGACCTCTAGGATTAACAAGAACCATCCAATAGAAAGCATCATAGGAAATCCTAACGAGGGTGTGAAGACTCGGAGTAGTGTAAATAACAACACCGTGTTGTTGTCGATGATAAACGACTCCGAGGCATATCACACATTTCTTTATTCATGTTTCATATCGCAAGTAGAGCCTAAGAATGTGCAAATGGCACTTAAGGATAACTCCTGGGTTTAAGCGATGCAGGAAGAACTTTCACAGTTTAGGAAACTAGAAGTGTGGGAGTTAGTTCCGTTACCTCGAGGGGAGATTGCAATAGGAACCAAATGTGTTTTTAAGTGCAAAAGAGACGATCGGGGTATAGTCACGCGCAATAAGGCGAGATTAGTTGTAAAGGGTTTCAACCAAGAGAAGGGAATCGATTACAATGAGGTGTTTGCACCAGTAGCAAGGCTGGAAGCCATTAAGTTGTTTCTAGCTTTTGCCTCCTTCAAGGGCTTTAAGGTATATCAATTAGATGTTAAGAGTGCTTTCTTATATGGGAAAGTGAAGGAGTTGGTGTATGTTGAACAACCGCCCGGATTTACAGATCCAAAATATCCTGATAGAGTATATCGCTTAGATAAGGCT